>MNCI01009093.1:31173-117749 GCA_015680685.1 Gnetum montanum | reverse complement strand
TTGGCGGAACAAGACTCTTGTTTAATGTTTAAGAGGACTTGTTGGCCATGTGATGGTGGGTTACGTTCTCTAGAGGTACAGGCCCTTTATTTGGTGTTAAAGAAGACCTATTGGTGGAGAGCCAAAGCCACGCAATGAGATGTTACTTGAGCTTTTGAGACATGAGTGTTTGTTTCCAAGACAACTGCTTTCCCGCCTGAGGCTTATGGGACGTGCCAAAGGTCTTGTGGTTCATTTTGCTCTTTGNTTTTTTTTTTTTTTTTTTTTTTTTTTTTTTTTTTTTTTTGTTTTTTATTTTTTTTTTGCTCTTTTTTTTGTTTTTTTCTTTTTTCGTTTTCGTTTTTTTTTTTGGAAAGAGCTTTCTTTCAATTTTGCACTCATGCTCATGTGCCATATTGTGTGTTGCAATTGCTTGAGAGTGTGGCAACGTGTAACAGTGTGCTCATACTTTGGGGTGTACTGGATGTATTTGGGAACTGTAATTGAGTAGGAAAAGGAGTAAGAGTGTTGGGGAAATGGAGAATGTATTGGGAGCAGGGAATGTACTTTTGAATAGATTGATTAACCTAGTAGAGTGCGTCAGAAACAATGTGGCACCTTATCACCGTGATGAAGTGTATCGATGTACGAGCACCACTGGGTGTCATCCTGCAAACACAACTTCAAGAAGACAAGAAAACCACAAGTGAATGAGTTGGCAAACACTTCAGGCATGAATGTGACTAATGCAAATGGAAACACCATGTGAAACTTGAGGCAAACAGAATGAGCAGTGATAGTGTTGTCAAAGCCGGTGTGATGAATGATGCAGCAGGCATTGAAGAAGAAATGTCATGAATTACAGCAGCAGATGAATGTTCCAGAAAATGATGTGGCCAGTTTATAGTCTTAGCGGACTGTCGTGGGTTAGTTTTACGTCATAACCCGTTGGACGTTGCTAGTTTATCGTCGTAGTGGACGGTATGATGCTAGTTTATAGTCATGGCGGACTATGAAGAGGCAAGCTAGTTTATAGTCTTAGTGGACTCTGGTGAATGAGTGTGACAGTTTAGTGTCATGTCGGACAGAGCTCTGTGGTGTCAGTTTACCGTCATGACGCCAAGACATTCTGTGGTATCAGTTTTAAGTCATGATGCCAGGACTGTTAGGGTGGATGCATGCATGTGCGTTTGTACGATCCTGTAAACAAAAGCAACTAGAGAAAACAATGTTAAATAGCCACTGCAGAAAACATGAATTGAAATGCACAAGTGAATAGAAAATAAAGTGAAAAGGTGGTAGTTTAAGGCCTTTTCGGGCCACGTGTTCTAGTTTAAGGCCTTTTCGGGCCATGGTTTAGTTTAAGGCCTTTTCGGGCCACATGCAAGCGTGCAAGCTAGTGCAATGCAAACTAAGGTGACGTATGCACAACGAACAAAGGTGAAGAGTGGGCGGGGATTAGACGTGTCTTTGGCCGCAAGGGAGTCTTGATTATGTGGTTGTTTCTTAGTCGGACATGGTCTAGGAGGCGTGCTAGTTTGCTCTAGGAGGCTTTCAGTTTTTACCCCTTGTTCGGGCATTTTAGCTCTAGGTGTTGTGTTTGTTGTTGTGGGTGTTGCTTCAAGAGGCTCCTCTTTCAAGACCTGTGACATGTCCATGTTGTGGTCAGCTTGAAAAGGAGTGTTGTCGCCATGTATAATGACTTGTCCACCTTCGTATGGAAGGTGGATTTCTTGATGTATCGGTGAGGAAACGGCTCGTTGTTGTGCTAGCCAAGGTCTACCAAGAATCATGTTGAAACTGGGCATCTCTTCTATGACAGTGAATTCTGCGCTAGTGGGGAATTGTTCACCTGCCACAAAGGCTAAGTTGATTGTGCCCTTAACTGTGACACATGATCCATTGAAAGATTTTAAACACATGGTTTTTGTTGGCATGATCTCATCTGCCATGCCTAGTTTGTCGATGACGGAGTATAGAACTACGTTTGTTGCCGCACCGTCATCAACGTGCACTCTACGAATGGTACATTGCCCAACACGTACACTAATCGATAATGGAGCTGTTGTGACTTCCCCTCGTTTGGGGTTGACTTTAACTGCATCGTCACGGAAGGCTAAGGTGTTGGAACCCAATTCTTGTGGTGTGTGTTGTGAAATCATTGCACGGATGGATTCCATGTTAGCAGGGATGTTCTTTGTAACAGGAATGGACGCTAGTGTTTGTGCTAAGGCTTCACGATGAGCCGATGATGTCATGACCAGGTCGTACAAACTCATGGTTGTGTTCTTTTGTTTGAGCATTTGTTTCACCTGGGCCAGTGTAGCTACAAAGTCTGTGTTGTCTGCCGTTGTGTTGGTTGCCTCTATATGGGTTGAGGGCTTGGGCCTGGTTTGTTTGGGATTAGGGGTAGGGCCCCCAGTGTTTAGTTGTTGTATATTAGGTGTATCCTTTGTTTCAGCTGTGGGTATTGTTCGTTGTTCGTTTGTCCTCTTCTGCTGCCATTTGGTAGGCTTATCCGTGTTGTTGGCAGGGTTGACTCTTAAGGGAGGGGAGGTTGAGATGTTTCCTACGGTTGGGCACTGGGTAGGTGAGGGGCCATCGCGTGGTGGCACCTTTATGACAAATGGTAGTTTGGGAGGTGTCGTTGTTTTTTGACTAGCATGTTGTGGCACCTTGATAATGAAGGGTTTCTTTGTTGTTGTCGTTGGTGCAACATGCCAGTTTAACGTCTTAGCGGACGTCTGTGGTGGCACTTTGACCACAAAGGGTGTCTTTGGTGCTCGGGATTACGTTGAATCTTGCCAGTTTATCGTCTTAGCGGACGTATGAGGTGGTGGTACTTTGACCACGAAAGGTGTCGTCGGTGCTCTAGGTGGTACCTTGATGACGATGGGAGGCCCCTTGCTCATAGAGGTGGAGGGGATTGTTGCCTTGCTGAGAGGCACACGAATCACAAAAGGTTGTCGCACAGGTTTAGGCTTACTATCGATGCCAATGGAGTTTATGACATAGGGGGCATCGTCTGTGCTTGTTTGATTCAGGGTGTTGGTGTTTAGTTGGCCCCGTTCTATCATTGCTTGTAGATCATCATTTAATGCACGACAGGTGTTGGTATTGTGACCGGACATTTGGTGGTAGTGACAGAATTGGTCTAACTTGAAATGTCGTGGAACTAGGGGCTCATTTGGTGCTGCTAAGGTGGGGTTCCTTAGTAACTCGCAGTACCTATCATGTCGGCGGCGAGCATTCTCTGCTACGTGTTTGTATTGGATTTGCCCAGTTCTAAGGAGTTGCTCTAGGAGTTCTGAAGGTCGTGCAGGTAGAGGTGTGTACTTAGAGCGATCATTGCGCTGAAAGTTGGGCCTTGGGGTGGCCCCTGTTGTTGTAGGCGGGTTGGTACTGGTGTTTGTTGTTTTTGTGCTTGTGGCCACAATTTCTATTGTTGCCTTTTGTTTGGCAACGTGTTGGTTCTTGTAAGCCACATAGGCGGGATCATTGCTGGCTTGTGCAGCTTGTTCAATGTTCTTGATTTGTTTGAACGCTTGGCTCAACGTTTGAGCGCTAAGGTAGTATAGTTTTGACTTAATGAAGTCATTCACGGCTCCCTTCAGAATTGTAAGCAAATACTTTTCAGGTATGGGCTCATAAAGTTCGTTAAGGACTGCACTCCATCGTTGGAAGAACTTTTGCACAGGCTCAAGTGGTGCTTGTTTCACCTGTATCACACTGTCTAGTGTGGCTTCAGGCTTGAGGTTGTACTTAAACCGGGTAACGAACTGATGTAACAGATCCTCCAGAGAGGATATGGAGTTACGAGGTAAGGCTCGGTACCAGTCTAAGGCTACGCTCGTTAAGGACATAGCGAACACTCGCAAGATTGCGTGGGGCCAAGCTTGAAGTAATAGAGTTTCTGATCGAAATGTAACTAAGTAAGCATTTGGATCTCCCTCCCCATTGTACTTGGTTAACTGGGGCAATGCGATTCCCTTGGGTAAAGCTAATGGTGGCACTGAAGAGCTAATTGGATCGTCGCGATAGAAATCTAGTACTTTAACTTGTTCAGTGTTGTCAGCTTTGAGTTGCTTTATCTCATCCGCTAATGCTTGCATCATCTGTTTTACTTCTGCCCACTCTTGAGCGGTAGGCAGATTAGTTGGTTGGGGAGGTTGTTGGGTTGTCATTTGTTGCTGTGGAGCGATGTTCAGAGTTGCGGTTGTGGGGTGTGGCACGTTGAAGTGAGTGGGTTGTTGAACAAGGGGTATGGCCCCTTGCCTAGCCACAAACTGTGAAGTGACACCCTGGATGTGCGGGGCCGATGTAGTGAAAGTGGCCCCATGCGTTTGCACGTGTGGTATGTACTGGGTGGAGATGGGGGTGGGTAATCTCTGTTGGGATACTGGTGCTTGTATGCTCGTTGACACTTGGTGAGTGGCCGCCTGTCCCATGCGAGGATGGAACGATGGGTTCACGTGAGTATGGGGACTGAGGGTGTGGTGTGAATCCTCAGGTTCAGAGTATGCTTCGAAGTTATCTTCGTCATGTTGGTTTTGGGGCTCCTCAATGGGTCGCCGGGTGTTTTGGCTCCTTGCCAGAAGGAGCTGGGAGATGAGTTTATGCTGAGGTTCAGAAAGGGGGATGATGTCATATACAGAGGGGACGAATTCGTGACCTCCCATGTATATGTGCTCGAAGTTTCGTTTTGCCTCCTGTTCTATGGTGTCAAGAGGAAGGTTGGCTTGAATCTTCACACAGATGTAGTTATACTGTTCTTGTGTGGGGATTATGAGGGCACGTGCGTTGGAGTTTTGGGATGATTCCATGGTAATATGTGATGGGGCAACTTATGAGCTAGCTAACAAGTGCCGAGTGTGTTTCGAGCTAAGTGTGCAGAGTGTCCGGTGTGTGAACACTGAAAATTTTTCTAAGTGTCTAGCGTGTACAATGTAAACGGGAGAAAATTTGGCTAAGTATAAAATTATGAACCGTAGTCGTACGTAGATGGCGATTTCGGGTAAGAGGAAGTCATCTCGGAATCGTTATGTTGTGTGTATTGTATGCCTTAGACAAGGTGATCCATGTTGGTGCGAATCGCAGCGAATTCGGCTTTGAAACGAGCTCGTTTTGGGTGTTTTGTTGAAAAAACACTGCAGCGGTACTGTAGCAGTACTGTAGCAGCGTAAACACTGTAGCGAGCGTAAAAGTACTGTAGCAAGCGTAAAACACTATAGCAAGCGTAAAAGCACTGTAGCAAGCGTAAAACACTGTAGCAAGCGTAAAAGCACTGTAGCAAGCATAAAACACTGTAGCAAGCGTAAAACACTGTAGCAGCGTAGACGCTGGGAATTTGTTTGCAGCGTAGACGCTGAGGTTTCAGTTTTGCAGCGTAGACGCTAGGGTTTCAGTTTGGCAGCGTAGACGCTGTAGTCTGTTAGCAGCGTAGACGCTGGGGTTTCAGTTTGACAGCGTAGACGCTGTAGTCTGTTAGCAGCGTAGACGCTTGGGTTTCAGTTTGGCCCTCCTTCTAGCGCCAAAAACTGTACTGACTGAAATCGTCGGTGCAAGGCTGGAACGTTACGAGCATCGAAAGATCTACGGACAAGCACAGTTGACCCTGCCTCCGCTTGAGGACAAGCTGGAATTGACGAAGGCAGAGTGCCTTGAATGGTCCGCGCGCGGATCAAACAAGGACTTCCCCAATGTTTGCCGCTACAACACGTTGGGTTCTACGTAAACAATGCACATTAAATGTAAACCATAAACAAGCACGATAATGTAAATGAGTCTGTAAACGTAAACTAAAAAACGAAGAGAACTGCAATAAATCTAAGCAAAATGTAAACTGTTTTGTATTGATAATTGATTACAAAGTGCACCGGTCCAAACGCAGTTGTGGCTTTGACACAAGGCGGACGAAAGGCCCCGGCTCTGGTTTGCAGCGTAATTGCTCTGGGTCTGCTCTGTTAGAAATTTTGTCCCCCTCCCTGAAAATGCAAAAAACTGGGCTATTTATAGGGGTAGGGTTACCGGGAAAATCGGGTTGGGAGACACATGGGCGTATACGCTTGGTGTATACGCTACATCAGGCCAGCGTATACGCTGGGCGTATACGCTGGACTTGCTGAGCGTGTGAACTTGGGTGGACGCTGGGCGTATACGCTGAAACACTGTAGCATTACGCTGAAGCACTGTAGCATTACGCCGGAGCACTGTAGCATTTACGCCGAAGCACTGTAGCAGTTACGCCGGAGCATTGTAGTAGTTACGCCGGAGCACTGTAGCAGTTACGCCGAAGCACTGTAGCATTTACGCCGAAGCACTGTAGCAGTTACGTCGGAGCACTGTAGCATTTACGCCGAAGCACTGTAGCAGTTACGCCGGAGCACTGTAGCATTTACGCTGGGGCGTACATGCTGGGCGTATAGGAATGGAAGATGATCATTTGGAGCCCGAAATTTGATTTTCAAGTGCCTGAGACCTGCTGGGGACCTTGGGGAAGGTTCTTGGGGGTCTGGACACTCAATTCTAGCACGTTTTGATGAGTTTTTGAGTCATGCTGAGGACCAACATGACTTTGCTTAATTTCTGTCTTCAAGTGTTAGCCAAAATTTTTGTGGTGTTTCACTATTATAATACGGTGGATATAGCGAAGAATGAAAATTTCAGATAAGGCAGAATAAGAAGAACAAATTAGGAAAAAAAAAATACATGACCATTTGTAAAATAGAAAAGAAAAGTGCGGGTCTCGATCAAGCCAAATATGCTTGATTAGAGGCCTTTGTTGACTTATTTGCACATAAATCCATACAATTCTTCTCTTTAACTGTAGTTTACTTTGTGTCAATGTATATCTTTTCTTTTAAACAATAAAAAAGAACGAACATACATAGTAGACTTTTATAAAAAATTAAAAAAAAAACCTTGGATGCATAATTCCGTCTCCATGCTGAAGCATTTCTGGAATTTAACAATTTAAAACATTTCAGAGTTTTAAAAACTTGCTGCATTTCAGAGTTTTAAAAACTTGCTGCAAGTTAAGAACGAAAGGGCAGGAAGGATTGCTTACATAACAAAGGGAATTTGCTTTAGCTCATTAGAGCAGTTGTTATGCTCAGCATTGTAAAAAGGTTTATGCAAAAAACGGAAATATCCAAACAAAGCAAATGATACTTACCATATAAATTTGAAAATGTGTATTGTTAACTTAGTGAGGAGAGAATTAGTGAGTTGTCGTATGCTCTTTACCGTATTAGTGACGTTACTCAACTTACTGTTTTAACTTTAAAGATTTCTAATATCCAAAGCTACAATTATAGAAACATTATAGGAGGGAACTGAATCTAAACTTGGGTAACAGTCTATAATAGGGGACACCATCGGCATTGACTCAACTTGACCAAAGGTCATTTACATTTTTGGCCATCATCATGGATTTTTTTTTATGGCTGTCCATTCTCTCTCTCAAAATTATATTTTGAAAACTTTGTATTTTAGAAACTTTGAAAACTTTGTATTTTAGAAACTTTGAAAACTTTCCATTTATGTTTAATTTTAATAAATTAATAACAAATGGTTCTATTTTATTACACTATGAATGAATTAAACAATATAGTTTTTAAAAAAATAAATCTGGATAGAAACTTACCATGGTGCCAAATATATTGACACAAACTTACTATAGGATAAATGGCCCCAAATCTTTACGAAAAAATCTAAGACTGGAAAGATGTAAAAAAATTTAATAGCCCATAAATTATGATGTGCACCATTATTTGATGCACCAAGGAATTAACTTAAAAGGGTGAGAGTTGGTTAAAGGAGGAGAGTTAATTTAAAGAGTTGGAGAGGGCAGAATTACTTTCTTTAAAATAATGGGATTTGGTATTTATATATTTATTTATTTTATTAAGAACTTTTTTAATACTTTTATTTTGAGTAGATTTTTATTCTATAGTATAATAGTTCTATCATGTCATCATCAATTCCAATATGTTTAAATACAATTCCAATATTCAATTCCTTTAGTTTAAATATGTTTTATGTTATCATAGATATTTTAATTTAAATTGGTACCCTATACAGCTGCATTTATTCATAATTGTTAGTTTTGTATTTCTAGGTTCTTTTATGACTAGACAACTATTGATTGAAAAGAATGAAAAACTATAAAATTGTATTGAGTTTTGTCAAGAATTACGTCTTTACCTAAAGAAAAAATTTGCTCCAATTGTAGAATACCAATGAAAATAAGAAGGGATGCTTCAAAGAAAAAAGGATTAAGATTTGTATGTTTTAAATGTGATGCTAAAGAAAGCATTTTTCATGGAACCTGGTTCCAAAATTCAAAATTGGATATCAAAAAAATTTTATTGATTATATATGATTGAAGATAGAAATGCTTGAATGAGTATGTGCAGGTCCAAAATCAAGTATCAAAACATAATGTAGTTGATTGGTTTGGCTTTTCTAAAAATGTTTGTACATATGTTTTGTTGAAGAATCCACAACAAATTGGAGGTCCAAAAAAAATTGTAGATATTGATGAATCAAAATTTTGCAAGTGAAAATACAACCGAGGTAGATGTGTACTATATGGTTGGGTATTTGGTGGAATTAAAAGAGATTTTAATAATATGTTTCTTGTAGCTATTTAAAATAGATGCAAAGAAACATTGATAGATTGCATTTATGAATAGATCAAACCTAACAACATTATATACAGTGACATGTGGAAAGCTTATGACTCAGAATGGCTTTGTCAACTTCATTTTGATCATAGAATGGTGAATCATTCATTGCACTTTAAAGATTGAAATACAAGTGTTCATATTAATACTATTGAAAGTACATTGCGAGTAGTGAAAGTTCATATTCCATGAAATGGACCACAACAAGAGCTACATCACTCATATCTAATGAAATACATGTGGAGAAGAAAATTTGCCCCAAAAAAAGAAGATGCATTTTTAATACTTGTTAAACATACTGTTGAGTTTTGCATGTCTCCTTCTAGCTTAGAATATATGATATAATGAGATTCTCTTCTTATATTCATGTACTAGTTCATTTAAATTTGATAATAAAGTTTATTATCACAAATTTTACTAACCTTGGATATTTCAAAAAATAATTTATTAAATTAATAGTTTTTACTTCTAATTGATTTAATCTACATCTAATTAATTTTTGTGATCCCTTATTATGCATTGTTACCCCATCTTGAAATGCATGAGTTGAATTGGCGAGTTTTCAAATTTATTGTTTCTAATGAGGAATTTTTTCTTCATTTTCATTTTATTCTTCAAGAACAACTAAACTTCACATTTCAAATAGTCCAATAATTATTTATGCAGGGTAAAGTGCAATGTTAAGGGTTTTCAAATGCATTCATCCATAGCATTACTAGCTGGAAACTCAAAGCATGGGTGAATTATTGGTAATATAATGCTAAGGATTGGTATATCTCAGGATCTTAAAGAATCTAACGTTATAAGTGATGTTAATAGAAAACAGTTATAAATCTAAGAATGCATGTTAAAATAGCCAATTGAGATGAGACATTGATGTCCATAAATTTTGACACTTCTTTTTATCACAAGGAATAGGTGAATAACCAACAGCTCTAAAATTTTGATGTTCAGAAACCACCATGAAATTATCTTTCCCACTGATACAATATACTGAAAGTTAGCAAGGTGATTATGTTTTAAATTTTTTATAAAATGAAATAAAGCAAATAAAGGATATTTTAAGTTAGCAAGGCCATTATGTTTAAAATTTTTTATAAAATGAAATAAAGCAATAAGGATATCAATGTCAGAAGACATAGTCGAAGTTTTACAATCAGCCATTGGTAAAAAAGATTAAACTTTCAATAATAAAAAAGAGAAAGTTTTCAAAGTTTCTAAAATACAATTTTCAGAATCTAAATGGAGAGAGAATCAGGATGGCCATCAAAAAATCATGATGCATGCACCATGATGGCCAAAGATGTAAATGACCTTTACTCATTGATGGAAATTGGTCAGCCTCAGTCAATGGTGATGGCGTCCCTATTATGCACTGTTACCCCAAACTTGTTCCAGAATGATTTCAGTGGATGATGGATAATCCAACATATTGCTCAGTTGACGTTGATAGATGTTTTTGTCCAACTCCAAGCCATGATTATTTATGGCCAACTTGTGTAGCTGCAACATAATGGGATAATAGATTTTGTGGAATACTTTTGACATTACTTCCATTAGTCGCAAGGTGAAAATGGCTACTGCTGACTATTTGTGGAAAGCTTTTTTTGATAAATGATCGGGGATTTATTCGAAGTAGAAAATTATGTACAACCTGCCTACCTCAGGGCACAAAATCCACACCTGGCATCAATCTGACCCTGGCTCTACCAGACAGATATTCCAAACATGATCCCCCCAGATCCTCATCCCCAGATGAGGTTACCCTATGACTAAAAAAAAAAAAAAAACTAGAATTAGCCTGCACTATCCATCCCTATCCCACAGACAACTAACCCTCCCTACCATCCTCTGCTTCTCATCCTCCCATAAGCCTTGGTTGCACCTTTCCTTGTAATTCCTCACGCAGAGCTCATTCCTGTCCCTGTGAATTCATTGGCCGCTCCCTCTACTGTGTTTCCCTTTTGGTCTATGTCTGCATTCATCATGCCTTCCTTCATCTCTTTCCTTCTTGCCATATGCTTGGAAATTAGGTCCTCAAGCTAAGGTCTTGCTGACTATTTGTGAAAAGTTAATTATCATAAGAATTAGTTTTTTTATCATTGAAGTTTCAACCATGTTTCGATCCAATGGGAAGAATCGGCTCTACCACCTTTATCCTTAGCCAACTTTATTTCAGATTAATTAATACATTTTCTTGAGTTATACGTAGAAAAATCACTATATATATAAATATCACTGCAATACTTCTTATCGCAGATACATCATGTACTCAGATGGTCAAAGCAGTTTCCAAAAAACATGCTCACAAGAGACGTAGTAAAACTGGTTTGAAGAAAGTAATCCAGACAGCCTGATAAAAAAAACAAGTTGGAAGACTAATTCATTCTAAAATGACTTAGGAATTATGCCCACATATGTCAAATCTCACATAAATTATACCCTCTCCATCCAAATCTCAAGAGACTAAAAATAAATAATGCCCAAAACTTCAACTATTACTGCCAATGCATAAGCTGCCAGCCATTCTATCGCTGTTAGTGAAGCTTTTGAATTAAGAATCTCCTAAGAATACACCGGAAACTATTCATGCAAGTTACTCCTATCTCTCACGCATGTCGTTAACTTCTCAATAACTGCCATGCAAATGGTGAACATAGTATTAGGAATGGCCAAATTGGAAATTTCAAATCTTTCACTTATGCCTAGGAAACTTGCCTTATTGACAAGTACTGATTTACGTGGCACCATATCATCACCTATAAATGTGCATCTACCTGATGGTAATCTTTCCATTAATTGTAGTGAAGCTCTTGTAGTTTGCTTTCTTCAGATATTTCTTGAATGCCCATAGTACAAATCTTTATTCGAGCACTCATGTACCTCAACACTTCAATGTGAATAGCAATAAAGCAATTTTTTCTAATAAAACCTTGAAGCACTTGGATTCAATTAGTGTTTTCCTTATGCATTTATTATTCATGCACTTTAATGAATTTTAATTAAGTAATTAATATCGATTAAATAGCAAACATAAGTAGGATCACTTTGAGTATATGTTACGCTTGGTAATCTGAGTAGTGCTTAACACTTGGTAAATTAGTTACATTGCAATGTGTTTAGGATGTGTATAGAAAGTGGTAATAGATGCTTAGGTTAGGAATAATTAAACATTAGTTAGTTACTAGATTAATTAAACATCTATTACTATATTTTTAGCACTTAGGCAATTAAACCATAAAACATAAAATGATAAAAATCAAATGCCTCGGTTACACTTAACCATACATTTGCATTTCACAAGTGAAACTGAGAAGACAATGGTCACGATTGTTAGATTCACCTCCTAGACCCAGTGTACTTAGAGGACTAAAGTTTGTGGAATTTGACTAGATCACTTAATGAATGTTAATAATTTGTATCGTTGAGCATAGGGTATACTCGCTGCTCATTAACTATATAGAGATTTTTCTATTAATGTCGGTAACATTTTTGGGTTATTTCCCCAACATATAAGTTACCAAGGTTTTCACTTTTGCTACCAAATTTTAGTAGAATATTTACATTTTTGGCCTTTATATGCTAGCTTGAGTGAGACTTTCAACATGTAAGCTGCAAATTACATCATTGTACATTATAAACTATTCAAACTAAGTTGGAGCAAAAACCATGAGGTGGGATTTTTCATGGGAAAATGGACAATTATTTTTGCTTTTGAAATTCACATTAAATTACAATGTAAATACTCTGGCTATTAGGCTACATATACAAATGCAAATTTTCTTTAGGGTGTTTCACATGCAAACTCAACTTCAAACAAGTCTTGGATCCCTTATAGCAAGTTTTGAAAAAATATGTCAAAACCAATATAAAGCTCAATTGGAAAAAAACCCACTTAATGGTCCAAGATGGTACAGTTTTAGGACATAAGGTAACTTTTAAAGGAAATAAGGTAGATCTAGAAAAGATCATAGTCATTCAAAACATCAATTAGAGATCACAAATAGTAAAAAATATTAGATCATTTGTTAGCCATATAGGATACTCTAGGAGATTCATTGAAAATTTCTCAAAATTGCAAAACTACTCATTGAACTAACAAAGTGTTGATGTGTAAATTTTGGACACGCGAACACCTGTGAAAACTTGTTTTAGGAGACTATCGCCTAGGGCGTCTCCCGTATGGGTACGGAAACCTAGGAATAGTCTCAACTGGAAAGGGCTATGTGACAATAATTATAATAATAATATTTTAAACAAAATATTGAAAACTTAAATTTAATTTTAGAAGGGTTCTATTATGTTTTGAAAAGCATAGTAAAATACCTAAAGTCAAAATTAAACATTTGTGCAATTTTTCTCTCCTTCAAAAAAAAATACAACAAGAAAATTAAAATTGAATTCAAATTTATCTGATCCAATGCCGCTTGACCACCCTTATTTGGTGTGTTGTCTACCGTTTGAGAGAAACCACCGTCTGCCACCGTTTGTGGCATTCACTGTTGATTCTTCATTGCGATAGAGTGTTTGTCGTCTGTTATAAGATAAGAAAATAAAGAAAAAGACATTGCTGCCGGTCACCCGCTTGGTGCAACAGCTTCTTGCAGGAGTAGCCATCCGTGCATATTAAGAGAAGAGAAAACTGAAACACACACCCTCACAGGTCCTTTGCTGCTATTGCTACAGCCATTGTAGGGGTGAGAGGTGTGCATGTTGTATGTTATGGCCATTTCTACGACCATGTGCTATAGACGTCAGAACCGCCGCATGCATTGCTGCCAACACCTGCTTTCCTATTCCTGACAGCGCAACCAATATCAGGAAGAAGAGAAGGACTTCAGTCACCCACTACTTTGGCGTCGTCTGTGTGCATTGCTACGTCTCACGTGCCTGGGTCACTACTGTTTTCTGCAACACAGAGAGAGAGACTACCGTCCGAGAGAGACTTGCGGCTCTTCCGTTTGGCTTTGGCTGGCTCTATTGTAAATAGCGGCCTGCAAGAGAAACCCTAACCCTAAACTACCAACTGCCTTTGCCATGTAAACCACAACGCGGTAAAACTGAAATAAGAAAATGAGAAAAAAAGAAATAAGCCTTAAGTGTTATAGTTTATGTTGAGATTTTTTTTTGAAGGACTTGATACGTCAATACTCTACAACTTCTGATTTTTTGTGATATTAAACTTGTTCAAACATGGCTCTAGGCAAGCATGGGAGGGTTGTTATCTAACACTTACCTATATTTATGGTGGTACTTTTCTTAATTATCTGATGCTTAAATTTAGTAATGCTTGGATTATAAATAAAATAAAGTACTAGTTACTATTGGTCAAGGCCCTATGCCTAGCATGGGTGATGTTGGCCTCAACACTTAGCCCCCAAACTACAGATTGCATGCAAGTGTAATNTGTAGATATATGCTTAAGCTCTCATTCTCAATATTCTCACAAGGTAGCAGTAAACGTATGCAGACTATTTTGAGCAAGTGACTTATACAAAACTTAATGAGGAGGATGAGCTAAAACTCATGTTAGATCATAGTAAGCCACAACTTTTAGATTTTTCCTTGGTTTTTTTTTTTTGGAAAACTTAAATTTAAAATGGAAAATGGAGGTTAGAGTGAGGATTTCTGCCAGACCCCATCACACTCAAGAATTTATTACACTACCAAAGAACACGATCGTCATTTTTTTATTTTGTTTTTTTTACAGAAAACTTTGCTCATGGTGTACTTCATTCTTGAGGTAGGAATTCCAACACGAGTCTGGCCGATTAGCTACACTGCCAAAGAGAATGGTCCTTTTGGAAACTTATCCCATGGTGCAGTTCAACCCTCGTGCATGTGCCTTTGATTGGTGGCATCATACAAGGTCTGCTGGGTGGCTAAGGATTCTCAAGTAGAAATGAACACACTTTACCCCGTTGTTCACAGGATAGCCATGGATCATCATACTTGAGGGCTTGGGCTTATGAGAGGAAAGGATGGAGTTTTCCAAGGTCACCTAGTAATTATGACTAACCACTCTCCAACATCACATATCCTACACTCACATGATCATGATGATAACATGATAAGTTTGTATAAATCAAATGCTCCATAATCTAACATAACAAATAAACTGAAACCTTGGAATCAATTGGAAAGAGTTATAGTATTTATAAAATATAAAGCAAATTTTATAGCATTATATTATAGTAATAGTAAGTTATATTATACCTACATTTTTTTCCAATGGTGTTAAGATGACTCAATATCTAGTAACTCAAATGACAAATGATTATTAAAATCATATGAAGAACACAATAATCAAAAAAATATGCTAAGAAAGAAATGATGAAAATGCAAGCAAAATATGGAAATGCAACAATATACATATGAAATGCAAAGAAAAAGGGGAAGAAAACATGCAACTAAGAATCTACTAGATGCCCACGTGGGGTACCTGAGTAAAAATGTTTCAAATGAAATGCATTAAAATTCCTATTCAACCTATATCCTTGCAAATCAGCAATCTTAAACACATTTGGGGTAGTGATGTCTACAATCTGGAATGGACCTAACCACATAGGTGAAAACTTAGTTTGAGGGCCAGTTTGACCAGACACTCTATCTCTCTTAAGGACTAGATCACCTACTTGAAAATTTTTAGCTGGATGTTTTTTATTGATCCATCTCTTAACAATTTGTTGATGCTTAAGATTATGAAAATCAAGACCTATACTTATCTTACTTGATCATTTTCTATAAAGTTTTTCTTTAATATAAGTTTCAATGATAGGTCTAGGTTTTGGTGGGTCATCAAATATAGCTTTTCTAGGAGAATGTTCCATGAATGTGTTGTTAAAATTTAGCACACCTTCAAATGTTTTAAGAGGTAAGGTCTTATTTATATCTTTGTCTTCCCTTAAAAGTGGTGGATCACTTAGACAAAATCCATTGTGTTGTTGATAAGGCAAGGTGTATCCATAGTTTTCTTCACCTTCTCTAGAACTTTGACACGATTGGATGGGAACTGCATAAGAGATAAGATTTTTTGTAGTTCCACTCACATAGTCATTTTCAACATGTTCACTACACTCAACCTCAATAACCCCAACATAAATATTAGCATTTCGATCTTCCAAAGATTAATTTTGTTGATCCAAGGTTGTTACTACTTGTTTGTAGAAGGGTTCTTGGGGTATAGTCATGTATTTAGATTTTCCTTTGATAGAGATCAATAATTTTGAGAAATCTGACCTAAAGAAGCACCCAAACCTAGCTCCAAAAGTCCTAGATAAGAGCACACCATATGTGGGTTTCATGTCAACTACTAGGATATCCGTATAACATGTAAATGTAGGGTATTGCTTAAGTTGTACGTTTTCTCCTTTTAATAACCCTACCAGAGGTACGTTAGATCCATCAAGTTGAATCACACTTTTATTTTGTCATATCATTTGTGCTCCTAAAGCGTTACCAACATCAAGAGGCATAACACTAACAGTTGCACCAGAATCCATTAAATAATTATGGACATTCTTCCCTAAAATAATCAAAGCGGTTAGAAAAGGGGAATGGTCCTTTTTGCTAGACATGGAATTATCCACATTTTGTACTGATAATGTGTTAGGACTTTCTGCAAAGTGAACTTGCCTCTTAGGAATTGGGGATTTTTCTCTTTGGGCTACAGGTATATGAACCATATCCTGAATCACTTCTTTCATTTCATTAAAGTGTAGGAGGTCATACATCGAAATGTTGGATTTAACTCTTTTTAAGTCCTCAACCAAATCATAATTCTTATGTTCATCTTTGGCTTCTTGTTGAGATGGAACTCTTCTAAGTATAGAAGGGAGGTTTGGTCATTGTGGGGCAATTACTTGGATGACTTGGATTGGTTGTTTGCATTGTTTTGACTAGGAACTCTTCTGTTTAGAGGTGTATAGGAATTGTTCCTAGTTTGTTGTTGTGTAGCATTCATAATGTCACTAATTTTGCCGTAGCGAGTGTTGTGTGGGTTAGGGTCGCCTACCATAACTTGTTCTAATGAGGAAACCTCTTCATTTTCTGTCTCATGAGGTACATTAAGGACCATGATAGGGATTTTTCCATTTTGTTGCCCTTGGATATTGTCACCATACAATGTCATGAATTGAGGACAAGTCTTTTCGAAATGTTGCCTTGTATTATGAAGATGACAATAATCATCGTTGGTTGATGCACTTGGTTTTTCTAGTTGTATAGGGCTTTTGTTATTATTTCTCTTTAGCTCAACCACTTCATTGGATAGTTTTTGTAGTGATGTGAGTATTTGGGTCATCTGATTTTGAGTTTGGGTTGGTGGTTCAACAGAATTTGATGTCCCGTTTAGGTTGATAATGGATTGAATCAAGGCTTTTGATTGGTCATCATTCAAACTAGTGTTGGATGGTGACAATGAAGAGGACATGGGGACTTGTGAGTAATTACTTAAAGGTTGAGTTGGTTGAAAGGGAGAAACAACTTGAGGCATAACATTAGATGTTGGAAAAGTTGGTAGGAGTGGGTTTGATTGCATAGGGTTACTAACACTCATCATCCAAAATTGAATTTGGATGCTGTTCATAAGGGTTATTTGTTCTAATTCCACAGCTTTTGGCATTGCACCTTGTATTTCCATTATGTTGGGATTAGATTTGATAGCATAAATGAAGAATGGATCAATGGAAGAGAGATAGAAGTTGAGGATACAATTTGGTTGTAGTTGCATCTCATTTGGCACATAGGCTAGTTGATGAAGGAATCTAAGGTTATAATCCCTAACATTTTCTCCAGGTAGCTTTCTTAGGGTGGTAAAGTTGCTTGATGCGATAGCAGGGCTTGTAAATTTGTCAAATTGATTCAAAAACTTATTTTTGAATTCTTACCATGTGTTAATAGAGGCATTAGGAAGCATTAAGAACCATTGGGTTGCTTTGGTTCTAAATGTTGTTACAAACACCCTACATGCCACATCATTATGTATAATGTTGTGGATCCCTAGTAAGGCTTCAAAACATTGTATGTGTTGGTGGGCATCATTCGTAGGGGTTGTAGGATCAAAGAACAGATTTATGTTTTGAAGGGATTCTGGTATGTCATGGTAATTATGAAAGTTAAAAGGGTTTCTTACTAAGGAAGCTAGGGGTTGATGGGTTGCCATCTTAGTCTGAGGCTTTTCTAGGAATTGAACTTAGAAAAAGAGAAGCTCGTTTTTTTCCNTTTGAAAGTGAAACTAAAATAGAGCAATAAAACTAAAAATAGGGAGGCAAAAATAAAACAAACAGTAAAAAAATGATAATAATTAAAAAAAAAACATAAAAGGAAAATAAAGAAAAGGTTGAGAAACTGCCCTCCTTCTAGCGCTAAAAAGGTGCTGATGCATCAATTTTGGACACGCAAACACCTGTGAAAACTCATTTTAGGAGACCATCGCCTAGGGCAACTCCCGTATGAGTACGAAAACCCAGGAAATAGCTGGAAAGGGCTATGTGATAATAACGATAATAATAATATTTTAAACAAAATATTGAAAACTTAAATTTAATTTTAGAAGGGTTCTATTATGTTTTGAAAAGCATAGTAAAATAACTAAAATCAAAATTAAACATTTGTGCAATTTTTCTCTCCTTCAAAAAAAATACAACAAGAAAATTAAAATTGAATTCAAATTTATTTGATCCGATGCTGCTTGACCACCCTTGTTTGGTGTGTTGTCTACCGTTTGAGAGAAACCATCGTCTGCCACCATTTGTGGCATTCACTATTGATTCTTCATTGCGATAGAGTGTTTTTCATCTATTATAAGACAAGAAAATAAAGAAAAAGACGTTGCTGTCGGTAACCTGCTTGGTGCAACAGCTTCTTGCAGGAGCAGCCGTCTGTGCGTGTTAAGAGAAGAGAAAACTGAAACACACACCCTCATAGGTCCTTAGCTGCTATTGCTACAGCCGTTGTAGGGGAGAGAGGCGTGCATGTTGTATGTTACGGCCATTTCTACGACCATGTGCTATAGACGTTAGAATCACCGCATGCATCACTGCTAACACTTGCTTTCCTGTTCCTGACAGCGCGCCCAATATCAGGAAGAAGAGAAGGACTTCAGTCACCCACTACTCGGGCATCGTCTGTGTGCGTTGTTGTGTCTCACGTGCCTGGGTCACTGTTGTTTTCTACAGTGCAGAGAGAGAGACTACTGTCCACAAGAGACTTACGGCTCTTCTGCCTCCATTTGGCTTTGGCTGGCTCCATTGTAAATAGCGGCCTACGGGAGAAACCCTAACCCTAAACTGCCAACTGCCTTTTCCATGTCAATCGCAATGCAGTAAAACTGAAATAAGAAAATGAGCAAAAAAAATAAGCCTTAAGTTTTATAGTTTATATTGAGATTTTTTTTTGAAGGATTTGATACGTCAATACTGTATGACTTCTGATTTTTGTGATATTAAACTTGTTCAAACATGGCCCCAGGCAAGCATGGGAGGGTTGTCATCTAACACTTACCTATATTTATGGTGGTACTTTTCTTAATTATTTGATGCTTAAATTTAGTAATGCTCGGATTATAAATAAAATAAAGTACTAGTTACTATTGGTCAAGGCCCTATGCCTAGCATGGGTGAGGTTGGCCTCAACATAAAGAAGGATGCATTATTTCAATGATCAAGACAAGGTTTAGAAATCATTCAAGATCCTCAAACAGAAACTCATTGAGACACTAATCCTTTGAGCTCTAGATTAGTCTAAGCCTTTTTACATTATGATAGATGCTTCAAACTATGCATTGGGAGCAGTGTTGACTCAACTTGATGACCAGAAATGACCTTATTTCATATATTGTGCCAATTGAAGCATCACTAGTATTCAACTTAATTATACCACCATAGAAAATGAGTGTATGATTATCGTATATACACTTGAAAAGTTCAGACATTATTTGCTCAGGTATGCTATCTATGTCTATACTAACCATAGTGCCATCAAGTTTTTAATGAATAAACCAATAGTAAGTCCAAGGATTATAGGATGGCTCATCATCATACAAGACTTTAACATCACAATGGTTGATAGGAAGGAAACTGAAAATGTTATACTTGATCACTTGTCATGATTAAAATGGAAACCTTAAGAAAATGAAACCAATTTTCCAATGAAAATTTATTAACATGAATGGTAATGGTTGTAAACTCAATAGTAAAGTCATGGATTACTGATAACATAACATATCTCCTCATACACGAACTTTCTATTGAATGGGATAATAAGCATAAAGAATAGTTTCTCCATAGGGTAAAAAGATATGTGGAAATTAATTGAAATCATTACAAGATATGTGCTAATGGGTTGATAAGATTGTGTGTTATAGAAGAGAATCAACAAAGAGTCCTACAAGATACGCATGAAGGAACATGTGGTGGTTAGTATGTAGGACAACGAACAACACTAAAATTGATGATGAAAAGATACTTTAGGCCTACCATATTTAGGGATGTACATTTATTTGCCTAATCTTGTGAAAGATATTAGAGAGATAGAGGATTAACTATTAGAAATGAAGAGCCACAATAATGGATACAATCATTGGAATCCTTCAATATTTAGGAAATTGACTTTATAGGATCCATCATACCAATGTAGAATGGAAATTATTACATTATAGTGACTATTGATTACTATACCAAGTGAGTGGAAGCAACTACAATCAAGGTTTGCACAACCACCATAGCTACAATGTTCTTTCAACAACATGTCGTGAAAATATTTTGAGTACAACATATGATAATATTGGACAAACAAACTCATTTCATTAGAGCTATATTTAAGAAGCTAACATAACAAATTGGGATCAACTATAAATTCACTACATCTTATCACCCTGAAGCAAATGGTCAAGCTGAAGTGACTAACAAAGAAATGACAAGAATAATAACTAGAACTGTTAGTTGATATAGGAAGAAGTAGAGCACTAAACTTGATGATGCTTTATGGACATATAGATCAACCTAGAAAATTTCTATAAGGTATTCACCATATGAGTTAGTCTATGAAAAATTATCTACTCTATTAATCTAAGAAAAACTAAATACCCTTGCAACTACCACCATCCTTGGCCTAGACATAAACTTAGCTTAAAAATAATGCATAATGAACCTCAATCTCTTAAATGAAGATCAATTGATAACTCAAATGAGTAACGAAATCCATATGAAGTATGCCAGATATAGACATGACACTAAAATTAAACAAGTGTCCATCAAGCCTCATGATAAAGTCCTTTAGTATAACCCCAACCATGTTCCAAAAAATGCCAAGTTTCAAACCTTATGAGAAGCACCTTATATCATTCATGTTGTATACCAATCTAGTGCCATGTAAATTTATCATCCAATGAATCCAAAGAAAAGTTATTCTTGTCAATATTCAACAAGTGAAACCATTCCGTGAATTTTCCTAGTCCTCTGAAGACTCTACCTTACACACCAAATTTTTTATTGCCTATTTAATCTTCTAAGTTTCCACTTTTGATGATAGTCATGGGGGTATCAAATGGGAAGCTTAGGCATCAAACTTTCTTTTTACATTTCTATTATACTTTCATATTTCTTACCAATTTTTACATTCTTCGATATCTTTCTTATTCTTTTATAATTTTTATATTTCGTATCATTTTTCATTCTTTAATATCTTTCATACACTTTTTACATTTTTTTAATTCATATCTGTTTCTCATTCTTCTATAATTTTTCCAATTTTTCAATGTACATATTTTTGTTGATTTTTCTACTAAAGTGTAAAGGAACAAACAAGATGTAGTCAAAACCATAATAAATTCACCTGATGTTATCAAATCATTAAAGGGTTGATTACATATATAGTGAGACCACATCATCCATTTACTCATTTTTAAAAATTAGAGGTTCTTTCCATGGATATAATGACATTCGTTTCACAATAAAACTAAAATAAACTTATGATCATTATGCCTAAATGACATAGTGAAAAACCAAGTCAAAATGAAAATGTTGTGATATCAAGGAAATATTTGGATTCTTTAAAGCTACTACTATAAGTCATATCTTGTTATGAAGTTGTATTATTTACTTGAGTTCTAATGAAAAATGAAAGTATTGAAACACCACAAAATTTTGGGTCTCAGTATCTCGACAAAAAATTTGGCTAAGTGTCAAAATGGTGGCACTTTGCCCAAATTTTTCCAAGTGTTGAGTGTAGTTAGCTCCAATTGCCAGATTTCCAAAATTTTTCTAAGTGATAGAATGATGGCACTTTCTATAAATTTTTGTGTAAAGCTTTGCAGTGTAGCACACCTGTCAAGCTATGCAGCATAGACAACATAGCACACTTGTCAAGCTATGTAGTGTAGACAGTGTAGCACACCTGTCAAGTTGTGTAGATCTATGTGTCAAGTTATGTAGCGTAGATAGTGTAGCACACCAGTTAAGCTATGTAGTGTAGACAATGTAGCACACCTGTCAAGCTATGTAGATTTGTGTGTCAAGCTGTGCAGCGTAGACAATGTAGCACACCTGTCAAGTTGTGTAGCATAGATAGCATGACAGGCATGGAAAGTCAAAATTTCCCTAAGTGTTCATGCTATGCTCTGCTATGTTGTGCAGTGTAGCTAGATTAACACTGAGCCAGCATCCCATGTCCTGCACGTAACATGGGATGAGCATCGTAGCTAGCGTCCCATGTCCCGCATGTAACATGGGATGAGCATTGTAGCTAGCATCCCATGTCCTGCATGTAACATGGGATGAGCCCAGCAGC
This sequence comes from Gnetum montanum, assembly GCA_015680685.1. NCBI lineage: Eukaryota > Viridiplantae > Streptophyta > Gnetopsida > Gnetales > Gnetaceae > Gnetum > Gnetum montanum. The sequence continues at coordinate 95,295 of MNCI01009093.1, read as the reverse complement.
CAACGTCTCATGTCTTGCATGGAACATGGGACAAGCATAGTAGCCAATGTCCCATGCCCTACACGTAACACGAGATGACAGTAGCAGCCAGAGTTAGAACATTTTTGAACTTTTTCTGGTCACCTCTAGACTTAGAAATTTTTTTAAAATTTTTCTTGTGGTCCCACCCACTACACTACCACATGGCACCTGATTTGCATTTTGGGCTAACCCTAGCCCTATAAATACCCTTGTGCCCTAATGTTTCAAGGGAGGTTGGCTTTCATTTTTTTACCAATGAGGTAGTTGGCACTTCCATTTGGCATTTGGCACTTTGGCATCTTGGCACTTAGTTCCATGGGCGAATGAGACCCAAAGCATACCACACTAGCAGAGAGGAACAGCTACATCGCATGGTACACTGTAGCCCTATTGCAGACTTGTACAACATCACACAGTACACCATGGTTACCAACCCAATAGGCATAGTTCATCATAGTGAGCACCAAACTTCATAGCTTGACAGCATCAAGGTTGTGACTATGCTCCCACTACACCTATTGTACATTGTGTACCTTTTGAGACCCTTTGTGAATTAGCTACGGTCCCTTTATTGGGGTAGTGCACTTCTATTCTCAAATTTTGTTACATTTCTCAAGCATTTTTGTTTGGTATTTAGCATAACACTTGTATTTTTTTCTTTTTCTCATATATATTTGCACATTTACATCACTGTTCTTAAGCTAGGACACCCTGCTACGATCTAGCTTGGCTGGACCTGATGCCCGTGTGTAACGTAGTATAAACCCTTCTCACACACGATTGTTATAACACCATGTAAGTCCCTATCTGATCGACAAGATCGTTTAGGGAACCCCATTTCCATTTTCTCTAGCACAGCCCGATCGCAGATTCAGGGTTAGGCTATATGCCCAGTGACTTCTCAGTGTTCTAGCCAACGACGTTTTTGAATGTCACAAGTATGTCTAAAATAAGTGCTACCTTATCATATGACTAGAAAACATGTTATCCATGCTTTAAAGTAGTCATCTTGTAAGATTAACATAGTAATGACCTAATAAATACACATAATAAAAATATTTGGGGGTTCCACTAGAAAGACACGTTACCCATGCCTAAAGGTAGGTAACTTCTCAAAAATTTCAAGGTCTTTTGGACTTGCATTAGCTATTGGACAAGAAAGACATGTTATCCACGCCTAAAACCATTTCTCCACCCAATGGCCAAGTCTCCTTTAAAAATATATTGTGATATTAAAAAATTTCTTCCTTACACATCATTTTCAATTGTTAATATTTCATGTAGTTCTAATAGGCTTATGGTTGTTAGTTTTGAGATGATACAATGTGATATCACTGGTAAGTGGTATGGACTTGGTCTGAATCTTGGAAAAAAGAGCTAATGCTCATTTTAAGCATGCATCACACATAGAATTCATTATGCCCATGGTCAAACACCTCTTGTCCCATTTTTTACAATCCCTGCTTCTACCATTCCATCTCACTATTATATATAATCATAACTTAATTATTTTTTATAATGTAGTGTTATTTACTTTTTGGGGCAATACTAACATGTGTGTTTTTGGAAGATAGGTATGTTTTTCATTCAACTCCTTGAGTATCTATAGACACTTGTAGGTGTAGTTATACAAGGGCACTAAGGGTTGGAGTCTACTTTGGGGAGAATCCACTTGTATAACTCTTGTGCTTCATACCTGATGAATAATTTCACATCATCTTATGCCTTCAAAATACTTATATGATCATTTTTATTTTCCTACATACTCATATTCATTCATACATTTGGTAATTTTAATCAACCATCCTCTACAAAGCCTAAATAACTTACTTTATCCAAACTCTTTCTTTTACATGACTTTGATGATAAATTCTTACATTCTAAGAATCACCTATTATTACAAACCCTTTGGACCATCTCTATATCTTCTAGACTATCCATTTTATCCAATTTTTTCATCATAAATTGCACAAAATCTTGAAAATCTTCATGATGATATCATAAATATGACGTATCAGTGCTACGATATTGCATCCACACTATCATATCTATGTTGTATCCATGATAGAAATCTATATATGTGTGTGATGTATTAGAAATTTTTTCATTCTTTCATTTCATACATAAGGAGTTCATGTTATTTTTCTAACCTCCATGCTTCAAAAAGCCATATCTTTCTCACCACAATTCATATTTAAGTTATTCTTGTTTTTTTTCTCACAAAGTGACTAACTTAGTCATGGGGTAGAGTACTATGCATAGATGCATGAATTAAATACAAGTTTCTCTAACACTTGGAAGAACAAAGCAAGATAAGAAAAATAAGAAATGATTATATTTTAACTTAATGAAGGTTATGAAATCTAGCAATTCTTTCCAAACAACCATTCAAACATACATTAAATAAGATATTAATGATTGTGATAGGTCATGCAAGATAAATTTTTCTAACTCTGTAAACCTAATTAGAACTAAATTTGACATTAAAGAATGATTTTGATCAAATTGAAGAATCAGAGAAAGGGTTATGAACCATAAATATTTTTTTTGAGTTAATGCAATAATTTCAAAATTATTCATGATTGTAGATGCCTCACAAGAAACCTGAAGTGGAAGGACCTTCAAAACGAAGGGAGAAAATATCATGGAAAAGATGTAGAGGATGAAATAGAGAATAGACTCCATGCACAGAGCAAGGAGAAAAATCCTATAGCTTTCATTAGCCCACACTTGCTAAAGGGTAATCCACACAAGTAGAAGCTAATGCATCCCTTGCTCCTAAGCATGGAAAATATCTTACACTCACAAATGAGTGTTTTTAAATCATCCATGGGAAGTCCATCATGTCCACTATCATAGTGGAATTGAACTTTGGAATGTTTATGAAGTTTCCTCTTACCAAAGTTCGTGAACAACTACATGCCTCTCTTCTGTGGTCCATCATCTCAAGTAATGGTAAATGTTAATTGGAAGAATTGTACCAATTTTGGAAGAATAAACATGATGATACTATAGTGAAAGTATAGGGATTCATAATGTCATACTCAATTGAAGAAATAGCCAAGGAATTAAATATTCCAACTATTGAAGCCAACATTACCCAAATATCTACCAAGTCCAACATATAAGCAAGGAAACTATGGCTATAGAAGACCTATGGAACAAGTGAGAAAGAATAGAGCCAATTGTTTACAACTAAGAAGATTTACTTTAAAATTAGGACATACATCTCTTCCCAACAAAAAGAGTAAACAAAATTTCCACCTATGCTACTAGAGGAAGCACCATCTTAATAAGGAAATTCCATAGTTCATTTGCTATTCTTGAAAATCCAAAGAAGATTTAAGGAGAAGAAAAAAGGAAAACATACACTATCATTCCCTTATCTCATCAAAATATTATATAAACAAGCATGAAGATTGGACTACACCATGTACTCTACAAAGCTCAATATGCCTCATATGCTAAAATCTCTAAACCAGTGCCACCAAAGAAAGATCAAGTGGATAAGCTAGTGGGCATTGAGGGAGCAGTATGTTCTACACTAGTAGGAAACATCCCACCTATGGAAATGAAATAAGAAAGACCTAGTGTGTCAAAACCATCAACTAATAGACCAAGACAAACTATTTCTCTAGCATAACATGATTATAGATCCTCGATGAGCCATTTGTAGCATATTGCTAAAATATCTATGAGGTCTTAAGCATGTATAGAGTATGGGATAATCCTAATAAGGCTAGCATATTAATAGAACCTACAAGTGTTCAAATCTCATTACAAGTAAGAAAGGATGAGGATTTGACATAAAAAATATCTTGGAAAGTTACATCCTTTCAAGTGATGCTAAAAACAAGAGAAGGAGTTACATTAGTGGTAATAAAATATTAGGATGTACCAAGGGCAGTTGAAGCCATCACTAATCATATAAAATAATCCTTTAATGTTCTCATTGTGCCACCGATTAATGTTACTGGACCAAGAGATGTAGAAACTATAGCTAGAACATCCATGGTCCTAGCAGATCATGAAGACATATTGAATCAACTACTATAGATAAGAGAAGTCATGTAAAATATTTTTGATATCCCTAGTGATATCACTATAGTTCAGTGATAACTAATCTTAACAAAGGATAAATTAGTCATAGCTGAAACAAAATGCAATACGCTGAAAATGAAGTGTAGGGGTTAGATGAAAAACTGGTCACACTAAGAGTAGAAAGGCAAGACCTTGCATAATATATTGCACTTGACTAGCTGGATCAATTTAAGAATGAAAAAATTGACTAATTGATGGCCAACTATGCCCAAATGGAAATGGAGAAATAGAAGGTAGTATGAAATGCTTCAATGACATATGCCCAAAAATATGCCCATGCTAAAACCCTAACTACACTGGAAGAAGAAAATAAGAGAATTAAGGTAGAGAATGTAAGGTTGATAGATGGAGAAACATAAGAATGTGCTAGAAGAGAGCATTCATCAACTAAGAGAGCAATTTTCATGAGTCAACCTTGATGTCAAAAAATTAGCTAGAGAAAATAGAATCCTATCCATGAAAGAAGTTTATGTTGTATGCTAGAAATCAGCCATTGAGATTATTACATGAAAAAATAAAGCCAAGAGGCATGAATGGCTGAAGGAGTATTTTAGAAATCAAGTGGGCATGTACAAGTAGATTAATGAGAAGGAAATCTAGATAGTTAAAGTGAAAATAAATTCCATCATAATACAAATACATAATTGGCAATCTATCTTGGACAATCTTACCCACATACACTAAGATAAAATTAAGAATAAAGAGCTACAGATTGAAGATTAGACAAAGTACATAGGATTAGCAAATCTTTGATGTGCTAACTTAGCCATGTTAATAGTATGCAAGCCCAAAATAGAGCTAGAGTTGTAAGTGGTCACAATTTATGAAATGTATGAGAAGCAGTTTGCAAATAGAAAGGATGCACAGCAGGAGCTCTACATAGAAAACTACAATCTACAAGTATTCAAAGCTAGCTACTAGGATCAAAAGGACATAGCAACAAACCTAGCTCAAAGAATGACCGATTACCAAGAATTGAGAAAAATAGCCAGGGCTTTTAGAAAAGAAAGAAGCCAATTTATGACATGATATATGAAAGCCAACAAAATATTCTCATAGTGAATGTGTTCTTGGGAAGTATTGACTTCATCAACTATTACTAAATTTGCCTAGATTGTACATGACCTAAGGTTAAAAAAAGAAAATCTCCAAGCACTGCTAAATAGGTATCAATTTTAGAAGCCCAATGGTAAAGGAAAGAAATTAATGTATAAGCCACCACCACCTAGAACATAAAAACTACATCAAGATCCAATGTTTTTTTTTATTTTGTTTTGATATATTTTTATCATATGTATTAATCACGTGCTACATGATAATTTTGTAAACATCACTAAAACCACAATGTAGCATTCATAGTAAAGTCATTTATGTATACAAGTCACAATGCCAAAGCTTGTACAGAACTGTCAAGTTTGTAAAGAACACTATCCTCCCTTTTTTTAACTTGAGGATGAGTTTTTAGTCAATCATGGAGGCATGATAAAATTTTTCTATGTAAGCATAAGATACTGTAGTTATGATATTGTACCTCTACATATGTCATTATAGATGCAATGTAGTAGCTATGATCATGCTTATAAATGCCAACACACTGTCATATGAAAGAAACTTTTTGCCAACACTTAGCAAAATTCGTACAATTTGTTCTCATGAATTAGAGTTGCAGTGAATGCCCATAGTGTAGTGAATTATAGTTGTACGAAATATTTATTTGAGTGGATTGTTCTTGGGTACAATTCATGAAGATAAATAAAGATAAAGATTTTCTTTCATCATTGTAGCTATTCACTTAGCAGAATTTCACTTTTCATCATGTTTACTTTTATTTAGTCATTTACTTTTACAAATTCCTTTACTTTTCCAAACTCTATTAGTAAGATGGAATAAGTATGACTAGTTTTGAGCATAAAGTGTAACTATTTAGTAATCCAGTAATGACTTTGCTTGATTTGCTCAGCTGTGAAGTTACTTGGTAATCCCAATAATAGTTGCATCAACCTAGGATGTGTACGGAAAACCATGAACGGATACTTATTGTCAATAAGATAGAATAGTTTTACATTTTCATTGCACTTAGACTTAGAATTTATAATCATTTTTACCATGTTAGCACTTAGGATATTTCTACTCAAACAACATCAGTATATCATATACCTCACTAAGAGTTAAACCATACAATTTGTAACTTGCCAACTCTAAGTGGAAAGACAATGATCACAAAATGAACATCAACTACTAGTATACTTACATTGCCCATTTGAGGATTTTGATTTGGGCACATGTAAATACTTGTAACTTAAATGGTTGAGTTTTGGAATACCCAACCAATCATCAAGTCTAAAACAACAAATCTAGAAATAAGATCAAACAATCTAGAATTCCTTGAGATAGACCAAGTATGGATGTCTAGATTCCTTGAGATAGATTAAGGATGGATCTTATTTTTGATGGATTATATTGCAGGTTTTGATAAGTTTGCACTAGAGATAAGCTTTTTTGATTCACTCGAGGTCAAGTAAGCTTCATTGCAAAGAATTATATTTTAACTCTGACAAAGATGTTGAGAACAAGTGTAAAGAACACTTCTTGCATTACAAGCACTGTATATAACCCTCACTATAACAGAGAACATTTTACCATGGAAACAAATCCAATAATCTTCCAAGCCTTTTATGGCTAAATCATTTTGTGCATGAAGGCTTGTGTTACTACATAATTATTGTCTTTTTTGTTTTTTAAGTGAATCATGTACATTTTATAAGTAGAAATTATGTAACTCCCATTCTTTTACAAGGATTATTTTTTAGTTTTTATTATCTTTTACCTTTTAAAAAAAATTTATTATTGGAAATGGAAATGGAAATGCTTAATTATGTCCTTGTGAGACCACAAGGGTCTATAGAACAAAATAAATATTAAAAAGCTTTGATATAGCCATGATGGTTATTGAACACCTTATCAAGAAAATGTCTCAAAATTGCCATGTCTAGCTAAAAAAAAATATGGCAAAGTTGTTGCCTAAAAATTATATTTAAGTCTAAGAGCTTTAAAGAAAGGACAATACATAACACAATGGGTTGTTAATGTACCTTTTTATACGTGCTTTTAATAATAATGTGAGTATATGTTTTTATCCTCTTTATTCTAGATATCAATTTTAAGAATGTTAAACCCTAAAACTATTTTACTACATGTATCTTAAGATTTTTTAGAACTTGAGTGGTTCAAGCTACATGCTTTAACTAAAAGATTTTTCAAATGATTTTGGTAAAAAAAACTGTTCAAAATATAGAAGGAAACTCTTTTAAAAGATTTACCTTAAATGATTGATGAAAGTTTGATAAAATTTATGCTAAAATTATAATAGAGTTAAGATTGCTAATTGGCTACTAAAAATTTTATTGAATGTTAATTGTAAAATTAATGCTAATGTTCTTGCTTTATAAGTTTAAATACATTTACCTCAATTAGTTGAAGGAGAAGACATAATTGTCCTCTTGCTACATATGTGATTATTTTTATTACCAAACCTCTTAGTTATACTTTGAAATATTATCTTTCTCAAGACAAACAAGATCATAGGTTTATCTTTAGGAATTGTAAAATGATAAATTATTAATATTTGTTCTTTATTATTAAGAGTAATAAAAATAACTTGAGCGCTGTTCAATATTTTATTCAAGTATATTGTAAAGCCCCTAGTTTTAGTATTAATATAAGCTTTGAGACATTTCATATATATAAGCTTCATGAGTTTCTTTCGAGATGGTCCAGTTACTACCTTTTGAGTTATGATTCTATTTGATATTCCTTTTTAACCCTTGACTTTTTTAGATTAAATTGCTTGAAAAAACATAGAACTTTAAAATATTTTTTAGCTTAAGTATCAAAATCTTGTCTCTATTTATGAATAATCAACACTAGATGCTTACATATAAATGATTCTATGTTTAGGGCACCTTGCACCATTGAAGCATTACCTAGCTCAACAAGTAGGAAAAAATAAGAATAGTACCTCACATAAATGACTCAAATTTTGTATTTCTATATCACATCAATTAATTGCAAGTGAAATTTTGATTACAAATTGGGCAACCCAAAATTTAAATGACCAAATGTCATGTTGTAAGATTAGCAAGCAATGACTTATATCAAAAAGAACAAAATTAGGTGTCTTATTTGCATCAACAGTAGTAAAAGAAGGTATTGCAAATTTATGATCTTTAGCTAGTAAATGTGCATTATGAGAATTAATAGAAAGTTTTGCATTGGTAAAAGAAGCAAAAATTTGATCATCATTAAGAGAAGTTAGGGGAAATTTAAAATCCCCTATAGAGGAATGATAATTCTGGATAAATTAGATTCACTTATGCAACTGTCAAGATTCATACAATTTCAAACACTTGCCTGCAAAAGAGAAAACCCTCCATATTTACAAACTTCAAACACTTGGCTTGTAGAAAGAAACCCTTGAAAGTTTCAAACACTTAGGTTGCAGAATATAACTTCAACCCATTGTATACCTTCAAACATCATGTAGTGTATTATATTCAAAAAATAAACATCACCTATGATTTAAATATTCATCATCATCATAACCTTGTCTAAGAAAATGGGGTTTGCTACACAAGTTCTTTTTAGCCATTCACGTCCATGAAGAGCTATATCTTTATTTATTTATAATTTCTTCATATCTTCTTTAATATTTTTTTTATCATGTCTTTTTTTATTTTCCTTTTGGTAGCTTTCCTAGAATAGTGATTTAGCAACCTTTCCTTCACCCAACCTGGGGGGCCTTCATAGTTTTCAAACAATAAGCTAATCATGTTAGTCATATCTCATAAGCCTATAATGAAAACAAAAAAGCTTGAAAATGAATTTAAAATAACTTTATGATTAAACAAAGGCTTATTAATTGTAATGAAAGAAATGTTATTTCTATTTTTTAGTCACAAGCAATGACTTTTCCGATACGTTGACTTAGAAAGTTGAAATTTCGTTTTCATTGTTATCCCCTGTTTTCTTTTCTTGTATTCAGAAATGAGTCCAACATCAAGTTTGATCTAGTTTCTCAATAATATCTACAAAAGCTGAAAGTATGCAAGACTCCGTATGTTGGAAATGTGTACAGACCTCAGCTTTACAACTTACATGTAATGTTCTGCATCACACAGGTTCAAATGCAGGTCCATATTCAACAGAATTCTCCAGATAGGAAGAAGATTCAGGACACTGGCTCAAGCTACAGGACCCAGAGTTAGTACTTCTGTCAGAGTTAGTACTTCTGTTAATGCTCAAATGCAGTGCAGAAGGAGCTGAGTTTGCAGAAATACCAATGTCAGACAACGCATTTTCTTTGCCTGCCAAAGCCTCACTTAATATTTCCATGACTTCCTTGATAACCAGCCTCAAATGTGCCCTCCCATCTTACACATTTAAGGGCCAGCCCAGTCACCATAGGTATAGAGTTTGTGCTTACAAATTTTGCTTTCAATCTACTGTCAATTATCGAGGAAAGCTGGACAAGCTCAGGATCCTCTGTATCAATACATGACCTGTTTAAGATATATGATATTTTGTCTTTTAAATAATAAATTCTAACAATTTCATAAAATGCTAATAATATTCAAATAATCAATTTTTGGTTGTTCTTAGTTAATAATTAATTTTTGGTGGTTCTTAGTTAATACCCTGCTGACAATGGCTTAAGCCACACACAGTTTCCAGCAGCACCACTCCGAAGCTATATATATCACTTTTTTCAGTAAGCATGCCTGTCATTTAATACCTGCCAATATCATGGTCTTCATTATTATATGGTTTAAGAAAATGACATTGGATTACTGCAATTATAGATTTACGGTAGAGTATCTATTATCTACAAACAGGGATAAGACAGTTTTCAGTGTTGATTCAGGTATCCCAGTGCACCTTTAACAGTCGTAGTTATGTGGGAAACATTCTCAACTATTCCTGTGGAGATACCCAAATCTGAGAGCTTTCCATTGAGAGTTTTGTCAGCCAAGATATTCGCACATTTCAAGTCTCTGTGGATTATCCTGGGTTTGCATTCCAGGTGCAGATAGTGCAGCCCTTGAGAGATGATTTTTAAAAAAATGGGGAAAAAAGTCAGGGCATAGTTTATTATTTGAATAAAAGGTTCAAACTTCAAACAGGCCTGTAATTATAAATGACATTTATATACCAAGAGCAGCATGGAGGGTGATCTGAAGTCTGTCCATGCAGGGTGATCTGAAGTCTGTCCTTCCACGGTAGTTCCAAATGGCATTTTTCCTCATCTGTAATAAAAATGTTAGTTCAACCTTCAGAGCTCCCTGCGAGCTAAAAATAAAAATTAAATAAGCTCTTTTGTTTGGGAGTTAAAAATAAAAATTAAATAAACTAACATCCATGCCTATTCAACATTTTCAAATTAACATAGTGAAAATTTGAAACTAGAATGATCAGTGGGGGCAAAAAAAAAAAAAACACCGAATACCATACACCAAATACCATAAAGATGATCCTTGAGGGATCTATTTGGCATGTATTTGTATACCAACATAAGTTCACCAGAATCATTGCAATAGCCCAAGAGCTTTGCTATATTCTCATGACTTAATTCGTACAAAAGTCATATCTACAACCTTTAGCTTCTAATAAGTAGGCTAAACCTTATGGAAATGGACAAATATATTAACAAATTAAACTAATTCGAAATTTTCTTGCAGGAAAATTACCTTTCTTGTAGAAAAATTACCAGAAAGTGCTATTGTTAGCAACTAAAAATTTTCAGTTTAGGTATCACTGCCAAAACTATAGGCTTATTTTCAATAGCCAAAGTTATTGTTTGCCAAGATTTCTACCATAAAAAAGATCAAAAACTCCCTTATTAAATAAATGAATAATATTAATAAGCTATTTTCAACTCATACCTAGGCACACAGAGTGTGAGGTTGCTTTATGAATGTTTCAAAGGAGCAAGTCGCCTTCCATTATGATTTAAGCCCATATTTACTAAATATTGCATAACCTTATTTATAACTCTTTAGAGTGTTGGGACATCTGGCTCTTTACACTTTCCTTTTCTACAACTTTCCACATTTCTCCCAACCCTTTCTCTCTATTATGTTTTTATAAAATTAGAAGACATGGAAGATAAATTAGGTTATACAAAATACATTTGTAATAATAAATCCTAAGTACAACAAATGTATTCAATATTCATATAATGAAAATACTTCTTCTATGTAAACGGTCCCTTTATAGTTAGAATCTATTTATTGTAAATTGTCAAATGTCATTTACAAAATGTTTATGTTTAAACACATCTAATACTATGGTCTTCTAATTTTATTATGCTTAAGAGTTAAGATAATACATGTGGTATAATAGTAATGCCTACCACAACATCCATAGTTTTATACTGAAGAAAACACTTAAATTTAGTTACCTCATTAAGAAATTCATTGGTTCCTTGATTAGAAAATTCCACTAGAACTTTGACAGCAACTTCTTATCCATTAGAAAATTTTCCATGGAAGACTAATCCAAATCCACCACATCCAATTTCATGCTAAAAATCTTGGGTGGATGATATGAACTCTTTCATTGTGAACAATTTACACTGTGATGACTTGTGTATCTTCACTTTTGATGATGATTCTTTAAAAACTTATAGCTATATTAGGGTTCTTAAATCATCATTTTTATATAAAATTTTAAATTGAGGTGGTAAACACTTTTTGTACAAAGTAATTATGAGTTATGGACTATACCTTTGCCTTTAGCCCTGTTAGTCTTGTATTTTCTGAAACCAGCATAGGATATCCACGTTATGATTGTAATCATCACCAAAATTGCACCATGGCTTTGGTATTCAGGTGCCCGTGCCCCTTTGATTTAGGGGCCTTTCATTTAGAAATAAGGTATTGGTTGTCAGAGAAGCTGCATATAATTTGACAGCCCTTTATATCATCCTGTGTCTTCAGTTATAAAAAGAAAAGGTATTGCCATTATACACAAAAGTAACTTAAAAACATTAGTTGAATTTAGCACCCAGGTGAGCCATTTGAGGTGTGATTTCTCTGCTAAAATTATTGTTAGCAATAGACTTGGAATATTTCATGGAAGTCTCATTGCAGTTAGATACTTTAAAATTATGATTTTCTCCTTGCAATAAATTATAGAATCTAGCAATAAAGCTTTAATTTCAATTTTAATTTCATAAGCAAGTCAACTTACAGCTCCTCAAGATTAGTCAGGGTAGATATTCAGGGTAGATAACCATGCAGGCAGAGTTCCATTCAATTTCTTATTTTCCAAACTTCTGCAAAATAGCTGCAACTTCAACATACTGTTTCGGTACACATACAGATCATACATCAATTCATTGAAATTTCGGCTCACATTTTTTGCAAGTGGGTGAGTCTTGACAAATCTCGTAATGGTCCATCCAACTGATTGTTGAAAAAGTCTCTGTAAGTTAATCAACGTTCAGTAGATCACAATTATACACTCAACATTTAACAAGCAAAAATCATAGCAACTAGAAATTCCATTGGAAGATAAACACAGTATATACATACAAGTATTTTAAACCAGTCACCTTTGCAATGCTCTGAGGTATACGCTGGCTGAGATTTTTGCCAGATAAGTAACTGCCAACATGACATCATTTATTAGATTCTACTAATTTTGGCTTGAAAAGAATTCACATTTCAGACTTTTTATAGAATGGGAGAAAAATTGAAATATTAGTAAAATTGAAATTTTATTATCTCTGTGAACTGTTTCGAGCCATTGGACATTTAAGAAAATTACATGGTGTTCTGAGTAGGATTAAATAATCAAATTTATATAAATAACAAAGAATTAAAAAAGAAGTTCGCCGATGTGAAACTCACTTTCATAGGGAATTACAAAACATGGATCAGAAACCCACGAGGTGAAGTTCAACTCAAATTTTGATCTCAGCTCATTCAGTACCTGCACTGCACGTTTTCATAATCACATCACACAGGCATACATCACTATTCGATTTCATTAAACAGGGTTTACAAAACTATGAAAAGCCAAAGTCTTTCTCTGTTTCTCAGAGCATTAATGGCTGGAATAATCATTGGTGATTAAAAAATAGGATAGTTAAAAAGGACAGCATATATAATGAAAAGGCAAGTATTTTATTTAGACCTTCAGAGTGGTCTGTAGCCTTTTTTGAATCGACCAGATTATAAATTTCAAGGGCATTTAAAGGAACCGCAGCAGTGCCATCGGTAGTTTGCAAAGATAGGTTACATATTCTGTTATGGCATTTTCCCACCTCTGAAACCTCCACTATGCTGTGGATCGGCAGCAACGACAGGTTGTTTATTATGACAGTGCCATCAAGGGCAACATTGAAAGTAATGGATTCCGTCATATCCTCAACATCATAAAAATAGAGCAGCAACAATATGCTCAAAGTTGGATCAAGTGGGCCAAAAACTACAGGCGATGAAGCATCAAGAAGTTGAACTGTCTGCATCACAGCAGACGGAGGAACGTCAGTGGAGTTTGCATCAATTTCTGAAGAGGTAGATTTCAAAGCGCAGCTGTTGGTAAATTCACAGAATACCGGATGCAATCAAAATTATCATCCAGATACCTGAACAGTAAATTAGAAGAGCAATGTTAGAAACCGGCATCACCATTTCTCCCAAATTTTCACCATTAGAGTGTTTGGAAATCCTGGTTGGCCATTTGAAATCACGTTCCCAAGTAATTTTCACTGTTAGCAGGCATGAATTTGAGGAAAAAATATATACTTATTCTCAATAAACAGAAACAATGCTATAAAACTGTTTATTTGATTCATTTTACTTTTTAAACTTGATTTAATTTTACTTTGAAATTTACTTTTAACATGTTAAATCTAGAATTATAGTTTTACTTTTCAAGATTCTTTTTGCAATTGTTTAAATTTTTGTGAATCTCTTAAAGTCAAGATTCTCAGGATTCTAAGCTGATGCCAATCCAGATCTTGTTTTGATTTAAAAGGCTTAAAGTTCATCAAATCACTTAAGACTTACCTTACCTTTCCAGTTTTTTTTTCTTTCCCTTTTGCTATTTTTCTTTTTTTTTAAATAACGATAACTTGGAAAACCCGAATGTATAGAGAAGCGTACCTTACTCTTCCTCCATCTTCACCCACAATATCGAGTCTGGCGACTAGAGATGAAGTGTTCTTCATTTCAGCCACAGAGACCCAATCCAACTAATTAGATTTTCATGGACCAAATATCTTCCTCGCTGAATATGAACAAATGCAGAGTTATGGACCCGGGCCCATGCAGCAATTAGTGATTACCCTTTGTTTCTTGGTGTGGAAATTAACGCTTCCAAACAATGGTACCCTTTGTTTCTTTTATGTAAAATAGGACGTACATAGGTCCCTGGTAATGCAGAAAATTACAATTTGAAAGGCTAACTTGTGTATTTGTTGATTATTTAGTGATGTCGACCTGATAATTGAAACCCTTAACTGCTCATTATTAACTGTCTTGCCTATTGCATGCTAAAATCACAGGTAAAAATATATTTTAAACAATTTAGATTAAGGAGGGTATTTAACAGCGCTGCATGATTATCCAGAATCTTTACAGCATCACATAATTGTCCTGCAGTCGGAGTTTTTAGCCACCGCAAGTTAATCAAGGCAATTTCTTTGACCTTTCACTATTTTGAATACTCAGTTATTTTTTTATGAACTGTAAACATTTTTTAAAATTCATGCAAATTGCTATAAAATCAAATATTTAACACTTGTTTTGTATCGGAAGGCTTTGCAGCCCGGAGCTCCAGACAACTTTCCAGACGCTAATTGACACTGCACAATGCTTCAAAAAGTTTGCCATGAAAGCTCATATACGCAGTAATGCACTAAGCATAACTTTTGGCTTTGCCCACCTGTGCATACCATGCTTGACCTCGATCTTCTGACTGGCAGTTACGAATGGATCCCTTGCCTCACTCATTCAGTTAAGGTATATATATATATACATGGCCACCAGAATATGTTCATATTCAAAAGCGTGTCTATCCAACTTGTCGATTCAACAGAATAATTAAACAGACCAGGCCAATTATGAACGATGGACGATTTGTTCAGAGGTTTGGAAAACTTTCTCAGAATTTGCATGTAAATGTAAACATACTTGGAGGACAAAATTTTAGAGACGCGCTGTGCTTGGCCGAATTTGATGTATTTTGTATCTGGCAGCCAAACCAATCGTCCATCATCTGAAAAATTGAATTTAGATCCGCGAGCAATATTCAAAAAACCTGCAAATTTTTCCACGGTCAGAAACTTAGAATTCTGAAAACCTGCTCTCAAAGTGAGAAAGAACCTGTCAGAGTGAAGCTTGTAGGATCATTCATACAGAATTTTGTTATCTTAATAAAAGAATGCAATGAAACACTGTTAATTTGTCTTCTTTGGAAGTTAGATTAACACGGACACTGAAGGCTCAGATTCGGTCATGTGCATGGTTGTGGAACCGGAAAGAAGTACAGAAACCATTAACTTATGACTCACGAGTTACGTCAAGTATTCGGCATGTCACTTTCTAATCTGTCTCCTTTACTACTGATTCCATAAAAAATTTTGTAGACTTTTCAAGCTGTAGACTTTTCAACCAAGAAACGTCAGCTGAAGAAGATAAAAATCTACGCAACTTTGGGCTTCCTTCGACATTTCTGTGTTCTCCACTGTACCTTGGATTATCCAGAGAGAACTTCTGTTTCTAGTAGATATAGTGATTCCCAACAAGATGAAGTCTACGAGTACCCCTGCCCTTCCCAAATTAATATTGGCAAGCTTTTGTTTGCTTCAGCCATGATAAACCCAGGGAGAGCACATTCACGTGTTATGGTTTTTGAGGCTAGGGTATTGCTAATATTTAATGCAGTCATTAACCATGATTTATATGGTTTATCGTGGGCATTGTTTTTATCATAGTATGATTTATCATTTTAATTACATGAACATTTGCAATTCTTTGTTCAGGCATAATAGCTTCAAACTATATTTAATTTAAATTAATTATCAAAGACCATGGTTTTAAAGCACAAACAATGATAAATAGTGTATTTGACTAGAGGTGTTTGGATATCAAGTCAATTAAGTTTAACTATTAAAAACTTGTTAATGCACCTAGTCAACATGGTCAAATTATCCTTTCCACTTCCACATATGGTTAGCATTTTCACAAGGTAAATGATGTATCATATCATCCATACCTTCCATGCCATGTATGCATGCCTTAGCCTATGTTCATCCTCTTATATAGCTGAATATGTTTCTTCACAATACCTAAATGGACGTTGTCCATAGTATCCTATATATTTTTCCTTGAAAGCATGAATATTTTGACCTTTTTCATAATCTAGTTGAATAGGATTTTTAAATCAATTGTTACAATATGGGACAAATGCTATGGCTAATAAAGATTGAAATTTCAAATTTAGGATTACTTTAGAATTTGTTTTTTTTTTATCCTATGACCATGAGATCAATCCAAGTTACAATAACTATTTGAATGACAACACTAATTCTCGCAATGGGAAATATGTGAGATTTCTACTTTATCCAAATAAATATATGTAAAAGCTTAATTTTTATTATATATTTATAATCTTTAAGGGTTTTTTCACAAAAATCCTTTTATATGAATTTGAATGGATGAAGGTTTTTATTTTTAAAACATAGTGACTATTTATGACATTGGCCAAGGGACATTGATGATAAGCCAACAAAATTTTCATAATAAATAGGTGCTTCTAAGTCTCCTAAAAGTTTTTAAAATGAACAATTTAAGGTGAGTTTCAATATTTGTCATTTTCTATGTTCTTTTGAAAATATTTCACAACCAAATTCTTATTGAAATATAATAAATGCATGAATTCCTTTAAAGGTTCTTGATACAAAGCTATTTCTGTGTACTTTTGAAAATGTTTCATAGCTAAAAATTTATTTCTTTAAAGGATAAACATATAAAAATGTTACTAAAATTCCTTAATATTCATAAGATGGTTGCATAACATCACCATGATTTGTTATAATGTGATTAATTTGAATGAACCACTAATATTACAATGTGATTAATTTGAATGTAGACAACACCCTAACACATTTGCTCATTTGTTGGGATATTCTTTTCAAACTATAGCTTAGATATAATGTTAAGATTAATACCTTATTTTCATTTTAATAGAAAAATGTTTTGACTTTTCTTTTAGTTGAGCTCAACTATTTAATGAATATTTGAAATTCACTATTACCTCATTTGGTAGTGTGAAAGTTCAAGTTGATAAAGAATATAAAGGACAACATAACTTAGTCATGTAATGACAATTCTAAAGTACCTTAGTCATGTAATGACAATGTTTATTTAATAGTTTCTTAAAAACTATTATTTTAACTTTTACCATCATTTGACTTTTTTGTTCGATGTAATTTTACTTCATGTACATGATCAAATGCCAAACTTAAATCTATAAGCATATGTTGTTTGTGATACCATCAACCAAATGCAAATTATTTATTTACAATATCAGAATACCAGTTTTCTTTTATAATATGTTAGATTCAAATTTATCTAAAGTATGTATACTTTCTAGCTTAGTGTTTTGTTTTTGTTTTTATTTATTTATTTATTTATTTTTGCAAAACAACTTAGAATTGAGAGCACAACCCCTACCCACATAGCAAGGTAGATGTAACTCATAAATAAAAAAGGTCCTACCACAAGGCTACTCCACTATTGCCATAGTCAGAAGCATAAGCAAAAATCAAATCCACAATCTCCCAACTAAGAGATGAATATCTTGACCACTTGCCCTACACCTATAGGTGCATCATAGTGTATATTAGATAAAACTTGAAAATTGAGTTAATTAAACTTGTGGCATACTTTCCAAAATAGGGAACACTAAAAGCATATTCAAGGATGTTAAGTAAATATGTATTATAAAAACTATATTTAGATCACCTCGTTACTTTGGTGGGGCACCTCCATTATCTTACTTTAATCCTTTAAAAGTTTATAAAGGCTATTGTATAATGTCCTAACATTCTTATAATGAAAAATTGGAAAAAAAATTTCTAACAAAAAAGTTAACAATAATCATATTTTTTGTCATCAATTTTGTTTCAATATGCTAAAAAAATAATAGAACTCATAAGACTTTAAAAAAATAATACATCAACTAAAAAACTTAAAAGAAGGAATATATATGTATATATCAGCATGAGTAAGATAATTCATATTTAAGAAATACAAATAATATTCAATATTATAATGAATGAACAAGTCATTATCTTTAAAAATTTGATTTTTTATGATTCCAAGAAACCATAATAACATTACAAAAGAATTAAAATAACTTGATACAACGAAAAAAGAACAAGGCCTTTCAACAAACTTTTATGATTTATAATATTCCTTAAATAGAAAAGCATATGTAAAATAGTTCATCAATCAAATCAAGTAGCAAAGCTATCTAGAAAATCAAATAGATTAAATTTAAAGACAATCCATTATAAGAATTGTTCCATTGCCTCCAAATCCTCAACTTGTTAAGGTACGAGTGTGTGGTATTGATGAGGTTCACAAAGTAGTTTACTTATAGAAAAAACTTACTATGGAGCATTGGAGTCAAGCATTCTCACATCTTACATGTATAGAAATGATGGAAATAAATAAGAAAAAATCCATAGCTTATTTACATAAGAATATTTTAGTCATGTTACTTGGTAAATGTACATATTAAAATCTTCATTTCCTAGTGATCCAATCCTTTCCACTTCCCACAAGCATAAAAACAAAAAAAAACAAAACAAAACAAAACAAAAAACAAAAAGGACATGAAGAAAAAGAAGAAGAAGAAAGGAAATACCCAAAATAAATAAATAAATAAAAACAACATCTTCTAAAGAAATTAATCTAGGCAACCAACTTAAAATTAACATAATGGAATATAGAAATAGAATTTAAGACAAGTGTATGTGTATTTGTGTTTAATATTTGGAGTGATGATTTTGATTTTGTAATATATTTCATAGATAAATTAATTTTTTGTTAACAACATATTGTAAAAGTTGATGATGGATCTTATGCTCATTGTATAAGTGGTTTTTATGGTATTAGTATATTCAATGGACCTCTTTAGTAAGTAAAACCAGAATTTTATAAGTGTTGAGCCAATGTTTGAAAAACATTTTACATAATTTAATATCTTACAATCATGGTCCAACCTTTCATGGTCCTGACGGGCTAGGGGAAGGGTAGTTTGGGGTCGCACGGGGGGGAGGGTTGTTGGTGGGTGGCCAAGATGTCATGACAGACATGACGAGTAAGGCTCCCTACAGCGCCCTGACTGAGGTGGGTGCCCAGGCTAATGCAAGTCCTCAAAATGTTGGTGCCCAGACTAAGGAGGGGGCAACACAAGTAGGTTCGGCTTGCCNGGGGGGGGGGGGGGGGGGGGGGGGGGTTCGTCTCAAGGGGGACTAACCCCAACCCCATCGCCACTAACCGACTAGATAAACACCAGCCGGGGTTTGGAACAGTCCACAATCCTCGCGGGTGGGCGGGGGCTACTACGCGCAAGAAGGGGATGGCGGTTACCCAGCTAGTGCCCAGGGATGGACACCCGAACAACACCATCACCCAGCATAAGGCCACGCAACTATTCATCAATTTGGGAGTGCAGCCCACACTCCAAGAGGTCTACAATAGACACGTGTCAGTGTCACCATGAAGGTACTCTCATGGAACTACAGGGGACAGGGTACCCCATATAAAAGACATACCTTGAACTACATGGTGCGCATCAAGGGGTGCGATGTAGTGTGTCTCCAAGAGACTAGATTACAGCAGACAGAGGCTCAGGTTTTACAATGGTCGGGCTAGTGCAGTCACCTAGTGCCTAGCAGGGGACACATGGGAGGCCTCACGGTCCTCACGAGGGTGGACTCATATTTGTTGGATGCATTTGACTGGTACATTACGGTGCACCTGCCAGGTCCAGACGTCTGGATTACCAACGTCTATGGTGCCTAGGGGTGGAAGGTTTGCCTCCAAGAACTGTCTAGGGTTACGGAGCTAGTCCCCAGCAACTCCCGCTGGCTCCCAATTGGAGACTTCAATCAAAGGCTCTACAGCTAGGAGAAGACTGGGGGCAGCGCAACTGAGCCACAGGGGGCTTCCGAATGCCTTGCGCTGCTGTAGTGCATAGGCCTCACCAACATGGAGATTGCTGGGTGTAGGTACATCTAGAGCAATCGTAGGCAGGGCACTGCCAGAGTGCAGTCTAGGATCGACTGGGTGTAGGTCAGCAAGTCACTTTTGGTTAACTGGGACATTCACAAGTACGGGCATGACTGGATGACCTTGGATCACTGACCCATCCTATGCCACCTGGAGACAAATGTGTCTTGGGCCCCATGCCTATTCCGGTTCAAATGTACTTGGCTGACCAAACCTTGGTTAGGCGAGCTGTTCCAATCCATTTGGCATGGGTACAATGACACGATGGAACCAGGTGACTTCCTTAAACACGGGCTAAGGGCCCTCAAATGACAAATTAAATCCCATGCCACGGTTGATAAGTATAGCTTTAAGGGTTACTGGGCTCAACTACAATCGAAGCTACAGGACATCCAGACCCAGCAACAGCACGCGGCCGATCTCACGCAAGAGGAGCTCGCCCTCTTGGTAGAGCTACAGACCCTGCAGTGAGAAGAGGAGGAGTATTGGTGCCAACAGGCCCGTGTGCAGTGGCTACGAGCCAGTGATTGACACACGAAATTCTTCTTCGCTACGGCAAAGGCGCATCGTGGGACCTGCCATCAAGCACAGCAAATGCTGCATGACCTTACTCAAGGGGAACAGCCCCACTCACAATCCGATATGGATAAACTATTGTAGTATTGGTAACAAATCTGGCGATGGCAACCCACGGATCCCATCTCCGTCCTGATACCAAAGGTTCTCACAACCGCAAACAACCTGTGCCTCATGCAACCTTTCTCATGGAGTGAGCCCTAGACCGCACTACGAGACATGTCGGCGGATAAAGTGCCAAGGCTAGATGGGTGGCCCATCGAATTCTTTCATGAATTCGAGGATGTGCTGGGGGCTAATTTGCTAGATGCCTTCAATTGTATGCTAGCATGGCAACAAGTGCGCAAGAAAATCAACTGCTCCCGGGTGGTCCTGTTGCCGAAGACGGAGAACCCCATATCTCCTGGACATTTCTAGCCCATTAGAGTCTACAACTTGCTTTTAAGGTTATTTTCGTGGATGGTGGTTACCAGGATGCAGCCCCTCATGCCACGGCTAGTGGGACAAAACTAGGCTACATTCGTGAAAGGTTGGCATCTGCAGGATCAGGTCCTACTCCTGCAGGATCAGGTCCTACTCCTGTAGGAAATTTAGCACTCCCTTAAGGCCACCAGATTACCAAGGCTCTGCATAAAATTAGACATTACTAAATCCTACGACTCCATGAGCTGGGCTGCCCTCAGGACAGTGCTACAAGAAAAAGGATTTTCTAAATTGTTTGTCAATTTATGCTTGTAGATCCAACAGGGTGGACGGTACTCGCTGGACATAGACAGACACCTGTGGGGTTTCCACGGCACCGGCCGTAGGCTCTGCCAAGGAGATCCTCTCTCCCCGCTTCTATTCCTAGTGGTGATGGATTTCCTGCAAATCTATTATGCCGAAGAAGGAGTCCAGGGGTTGAACATGCATGGCATCCCATGCTTAACCGCCCATTACGCGGATGACATGATGATTTTTACCCATGTAGCCGTGCCGCAGGCCCGGGGGCTGGTAAGGGCACTGAACAGGCTACAACGTGAAGTGGGGCTAGTCCCCAACCCTAGGAAATCTATGCTCTATCTCACACATACTCACCCATCCATGTGCAACAAGGTCATCTAGATCCTGGGGATTCTACCTGGGGGGTGGAGGACATGTACCTGGGCATCCCCATCCACAACTGGCAACAACAACGAACCTGGCAAGCCCTCATAACTAAAATTCAAAAATGCATGACACACTAGATAAACAGGTTCCTATCCTGAAAAGGGAGAATCATGTTGGTGTCAATGGTGTTGGGGGACATGGCGAGGTTCGCGGCCTCGATGGCCACCCTGCCCTCTGGAGTTATCAGGAAAATTGACGCGATCCTCAGGGATTTCGTGTGGTCGGGGGACAAGGGCGAGACGAAAATGCATCTAGTGGCCTAGGGCAAGACCACACACCCCTGCCCCATGAGGGGGATGGACATTCTACTATTTGCGGTCGAAGTGGCCTTGGGAAGGCAAAGGATTTTGCGTTGGCTTTCCCCAATGTTCGATGATCCCTCCCTATGGGTGCAGATCTTATGGTGAAAATATCATCCCTGGGAGGCTGCCACTTCCAATTCCTAGGTGTGGCAATAGCTCTGCACTTACGTCAGATCACTTGACCATGAGAACAAGGTCACCCTGCTCCCCCAAAAATTTCTTCAACAAAAATTCCTGATAGAACCCTAGTGGATGTGACTATGGAAGGGCATATTACTAGAAAAGATCAAAACCTTTGGGTGGCTGGTCCTCCACCAAGCGATCCCTGTTCATGAGCGGCTATGGGCATGTGGCTTGCCCATCAATACCAATTGCCCGATGTGCAATTAGTGCACCGAGACGCTGCAACACTTCTTGCATGATTGCCACTTGGCTAGGCAGTTATGGGGTACGGTCAGCCCACCCCAGCTCAAGTTCTCTAAAAATTCATCAATGCTGGCAGCGTTGTGGACCCTCTGGTGGGCCAAGAATGATCAAGTCTTTAAAGGGATGGCTCTTCTACCACTGGCCACGCTTGCTTGCAGGTTTCGTAGACTCTGGCGTGAAATTACCACGGCCATGGGTATGCACGCTCACCTTGAGCCTCCCGCCATCGCTCTCCAAAATCGACCGGAGCTTTGGCATTGGGTTACATGAATGGGGTGGACCTTCATGCTGCAAAACACCGTGTCTAACCTCGAGATGGATACCCAACCGTTCTACGCAAACTTTGGGGGAGAGGTTACCATGTTCTGGGGGCACCAAATCTTGGTCACTATAGACGCTGTGGCTGCCGCGATTGGAGTGCCTGGCAGGGGGGACCATATTCCCTTGGTTGCAGGATCACACACCGTGGTGGCAGAATTCTTCTAGAGTCCCATCCCCAGGATGGAAAGTGGCCACATATGGGGGACGGCTCTCCTGCCTGACTGGAGAGCCGCGGTGGAGCTAGTGGTATGGTGCTTCATTCAGTCGAGCTCGCACCACAAGCTAAATGGGGTGCACTTCAGGTTGCTTTAGAACATGTGTGCCGATACTCCTGTAAACCTTCCGCTATTCCTATGGGAGTCTCTATGACGGTGGTGCCTGGGTAGACACCCAAGGATGATCTGGGCTCTTTGGCTAGCTAGGACCCCGATCCCGCTGCTTCAGCCGTCACCTCATCCGGTGCAAGGGCAGCAATAGAAATGGAGGAGGCACAGTAACTGGGAGGAGGGTATTACGTCCACAAACAGGGCCTCAATTATGGCCCCTAGGTCCTCCACGATGCTCAAGGTGGATGGAACGGGTTGGGGCAGGTCCTAGAGGGTGAGGAGCTAGAGACAAATGATAGCCCCAGAGACAAAACTGGGGGGCAACATCCTGACAGTCTGCCGCTCCCCCCGCAGTCACACATCCAGACGCTCCTTTGGATTGAAGATGTTATCAGAGCCCATATGATGAGCATTACCCAGATAATAGAGGAAAACAGACAGTGCCTAGCGGCTAGCCTAGGGGAGTTGGTTTCGAGGACATAAACACTCGAAAAGAATCAAAACTCCAACCACAACTCCCCCAAAAGCTAGTGGGGGAGGGTAACACCTAGGAGGGGCCCGGTTCTAGAATGCGCTTTGGTTAATGGTCGGGAACGGGATCGGTGGCCCGCTGGTGAGGATGCCCACAGTAGGGGTCGTTCGTGGGGGATTCAGGGCTAATGTTCTTGGTCAGTGTGAGGCCAGCAGCTCTGGCCTACGCTGTACGGATGTATAACATTCTTTTTTTGGGAATACAATTTCGCTCGATTCTTTCCAAAAAAAAAATAATAGGTGGGTGTATCTTTGATGAGCTTAGGCTTGAAAGAAAAACAAGGCTTTTTAAATAAATAAAATATAATTATAGAGAGTTTTGGATATTGAAAATATATTGATGCTTTGCTCTATTGTTCATGGCATATAGATTTATTGTGAGTTAAATTTTCTCCAAGAATAAGTAATGTACTTGGGATGGTTCTACTCATGAAGAGGGAAGAACTAAGCTTATGTATTATTGAATGTATACTAGGTTGAACTACAAAACAAGTTACATACTTTTACCAATACTTTCCTAGAAAAGAAATAGAACTATGTAATACTTGAAGAGGATTTTATTCACCAATAAACAAATATTTCACTTTTGATATTGGCCTACTAAGAAATTATACAATATGTAATATGTTACTATTTAACATTAAATTTTCTTCAAAAAACAAATATTACGTATCTCTTAATTGCATTGGCATTTTTGTCAATGTAGTAGAAGATTTTTTTAAAAAAAGAATTCATATAATATAAGACATAATTAGAGGTAAGTTTTGTAGTTCAAAACATTGAAAAGCTCAAATACTTTTATGAATAATAAACACAAAGATAGAAAAGTGACAATAGAATAACCCATGCACTAGTCACATGCTCCTCCTTCACATTCGTATTTCCACTTCAAGAAGGAGTTCCTAGCATGTTAGAAGACAATTCTATTTTAAAAACCTGCAAAGTGGAAATAACATAAACATGAATTCTTCTTGTAACATTGAGTTCTCTACAATTTTTAAAAGACTTAATGAATCTTTTCTTTCCTAATAAATTATATGTTTTAACAACATTTTTTGCCATTGGGTTTTCAAAATCAAATAGTTAATGATAAGAAGCACTAATTACAAAAACACAATGAAATTTATTTTCAATAAAATCATTTTTTAATTTGTAAATAAAAACAAAAAACAAATTAAAATGTTAGTATTACTAGTATCTAAAAATAAAAGAAAGAAAATTATAAAAAATAACTAGTAGCAGCAATGATTTTTGTTGGTGACATTGTTCCTTCAGTATAATTTGAAGGAAGATTAAAGTAGGTGTGTCTTCATTTGTTGAATCTTCTACCTTTCTTTTTAGATTTGTTGAATTTGCTAACTTTCTAATTAGATAGATGTACCCAACTTGATACTATTCTTTTATTACTTGAAAGTCCATTTGATTGGAAAGCATACTTTGCTATGAATGCCTCAAAATATTATTTAATAATCCCAAGTTGTATTGGATGTATTGGAACATTTTGTCAAAATGTTAAGCACAGGTCATCAAGGCCATGTAGTAATGTTTGTGACTTTAATTTTTTATTATAAATTTTTTCTTAAATATTTTTGGCAAATTGTTGTTGACCAGTATTATCAAATACATTATCAAAAATTTTTTATTCTAATTATCCAATTTTTTATTGTGATAGAAAATACTGTGGAATGACTAACTTTCTAGATTGATATTCACCAAAAAATTGGGAGGCATCTAATTTATTAGGATCTTGAGTGTGAAAATCAAAATATTCATTCATAAACAAATACTTGTATGCATGCTCAATTCATTTCATTATCATAATCATCTTAATAGCATGATTACAAAGATGTCTATGTCATGCCCATGAACACTCACATGTGATTGTATATGAAGACACTTTAGTGATAGCATATTAATGTATTAGCTTACATAGATCTTGGCTTCTTACATAATAAGCATTTTCAAAAAAATCCTATTGTATACAATCTAAATTAGATATCTCTGATGCTTTATTCCATAAGCATTTGTTATTATTAGAAGCTCTTTTGTTAATAAGATAATTAGTATTCTTTAATCTACTATTATTCTAATAATGGAGTTGAGCTCTATAAAGGTAGAAAATAAGTTAATCAATTCTTTTATTTGTTCAATTAGCTTATTCACATAGGTATCTACTTTTCAGGATGCCATAGTATGATTCAGTAGCATTATGGTATGGTGTTGAGCATGAGGCACATTGCAAAAGCTTTTTATTGTCATGCCTATACAACAAAAAGAAAATGAAATTATTGATGTAAAAATTTATACAAAATACATTAAATATTGAAATAAAAAATAAAATATTATAAACTTTGAAATTTCTCATTTTTTATCCAATTTGTATCAAGGTATTCAATGAAAGATTTCTCTTGATAAAAATCACTTTGAAATTGTAGTAGTGCTTGGATAATGTTGAATTCATATTTACCATTATGCATGATATGCAAAAAGGCATTTAGACATGCACCTACAAGCTTTAACATCTTTGACTTTTATGATCAGATGTTTTCTCCATGCACAAGTAACATGCCATGTGCATACAAAAATTCAACATCCAAGAACATCACTTATAAAATATTAATAAAATTGGCATTGTAAGAGAAGAAATAATATAGTTGAAAATATCAAAAAAGTATTTCCACGTAAATATTTAATAGTTACCTAATTGCATAAATTGAATCATCTATAAAAAAAATGCACTCATCTTCCAATCTTCATACGATCCATGACACATATCAACTAAATCTTGTAGCCATACTTTGATATCTATTAGTTGAGATCTTGTTAAAATGATCAAGGATGTAATTACTCCATTGTAAAATCCATCAAAAGCCATTATGGTATGTAGTGTATTCTAACAAAAAATTAAGACTATTGGATATCTAAACAATTATGAATTACAAATGGAACTAAATCATAAAAAAACTTACCTAATATTTATTTGTATTAAATGTTCAGTCAACAGAAAGAATGCTATTATGAGAGTACTTAATCATTTTTCTCAACATTCAAGACGTTTGAAGGCCAAGAATGAGAAGGGTATCACCATCTTCTATTTGAAAATAAAAGAATGAATCAAAATATTTTTTATTCCATTGTCAAATAGTCTCCTTAAAGCATATAATTCTTATTCATCTCTTTATTGTGTATATTTATAATATCCTAAGCATATTTTATTTACATCATATTTTCTAACTAGTGAAGTAGAAGGTTTTAACGCAAATGTGGTCTAATATAGAAGATATGAGATAATTTTATTTAGATTACATTATATTTAAAAAACTAGATATATAGCCTCACTATCTCTTAACCTATTGCAATACTATTAGCAAGCTTTTCTTAAGTTCATATCATCTTAGAATTGAAAGTAGAAGATGAATGCAACTTCCCTGAAAAGAGTACATTTGTAGGTTGTGTGAATTAGGAGCCCTTGAGAATGACTTACATGTGTACAAGATTATAATGTTATAATTTTTTTTTTATGATTTCTTGTTGATACCCCTATTGGTGATTGGTTAATTTGTACATTCTATCTTTATTTTTCATGAAAATTTAATATATGTATAATAGATCATATGGATCTTCAAACATAATAAAACTTAAATTTCAATTTCAATTTTAATAAAGAAATATCTCAATAAAACAAGAATATTTATCTCTTTCAAACCTATATAAAAGCTCTCTTTCATTAACATTCTTAAGTAAGCCAAGTAAATAAATTTCAAATATCTTATTAATAGAAACATCCATTCGACACTTTTTTGGCATGTTGGCTCATATCTCATCTAACAAATACAATGGATGATTCATCAATAACTCTCCACCACAAGCTAGTTGGCCATGAAAATGCACTCCACTTTTGTGAGTATGATCTCTATTTCATAGAGAATGCATGCTTTATCAAGATTTACATGCATTACACATACTACAATATGACATTAACCTCCATTTTTACTCCACTTTTATGAGTTTTACTTCCTAGTTTTGGTTTCATTTTTTACTAATTTGTTTACACCATGGATACATTAACACCTAATCAAAACCCTATGTTAGTTAAGAGTAGTAATTTAGCAAAGGTAAGTATGAAGTAAAAATCATATATTATTGAACTTGCACAATAGGAGAAATGCAATCATTAACTCTAGTAGGAGTATCAAAAGTCTACTTTTCTTTGAATCTCTTTCTGTATTTAAACTTTGCTATGATCAATGGAATCTCTTCCTCACCTTTCACAAAATCCGTAATATGAATTTTATGTGTTCAAGCAAATGTCATTTCCCCATAGCAATTCCAGTGAACATCTTCTTGATTGAATGGTCCATCACTAAATAATTAAGCTTCAACTAACACATATTCCCAAAATCCGTCACCATCACATCATTGCCTTGCTGTCTTATTTCCACCATTTAATAGTTCAAAATCCATCAAATCACAATATCCAAATAGAGGATTCAGGGTCAAGAATGTTACTTGAAATTAGAAATCTTTCCACATAAACATACATAGTTATAAAATTTAATGGGAAAAAAATAACTCCTCTACATAAATTTTAAAAATAATCCAATGAAGTCAAGTAATGAAAAACTATAACCTAAGAATTTCTAATGTTGGAAAGTAAAAAGTAACTTTTGATTGCTAGCCAAATATAATTGATTAGCATAGGAATATTATTGATTATATTTGTTTTCCTATTAATTTTTTGAAAGCATAGATATCACTGATGGACATAATAATGAACATACCTTTACGAAAATCTTCTTTATTCTAACAAAAAGTAGATAATGTAGATATTTCTTGAACTATGTTAAAATTCATTTTAAGATCTTCCTTCTAGAAAAATATCACAGGAATTCTATCCCATTTCTCTTTGAAGAAAAGAGTATATTATTATTTTTGAAAATATCAACCTATCCATAATGGTACATTAGTGGGGTTTGTTATACACAAACAAACATAAATTTACTTTAATATTGTGATAGTTCAAGAAATTAAAAATAAATGCATTATACTTTGCAAAGTATATCTGTTGTATAAAACAAAAACATACAATTTAAATACATATTGGAAAGACACAACTCTATATCAGTTACCTTTAATGGAATTTCATGTCATCATCTTCTTTTAATAAAGTTTTTATTTTGAAACATTTTTAAAGTACATAGAAAATATGAGTCTTTCTTTTCTTTCCTTGTAATTCACATTATAGGAATGGAAATTCAGTTAAATATTAGTCTTCAAAGTGCACACTAGAACTAAAAAAATCAAATCTATGGCATAGAAAATATCTTATCATCTTTATAATATAAAAACCTCTAATAATTTTTAACTTTACTAATTTGGCTATATATAATCTACCTTTGAGTTGTGGTTATTCATTTACCCTTTTCTAAATAATTAAAAGGATTTTTATTTAACTTTTGAAGCTTTTTTATCTCATTGTATCTAGTTTTTGTTGTTCTATAATCTCACATATTAAAATATTTATCTTTATAATTTCATTTTTACTAATTGCATTAGCTACTCTCTTTTGGAAGATATATTTAATGTTAAAGTCAAAGTTTGCAAGTAGTTCCATCCATATTATTTGTTGCAAAATTAATTGTGGATGACTTATAAGATATTGTATATTCTACTATAATTTTTCCACATGATTTTTTTCCTAAATAAATACATTTATCATATTTTTAAAGAAAAACTTGTAGCTATTATCTTCATATCATGAACATGATATATAATATCATAACTTTTAGTTGTCAAAAGCATAGGAAATGGCATGTCCATTTTGCTTGAGTACACATTTTAGTCTTTCACTAGAAGCATTAGTGTATACACTAAATGATTTACTCGAAGGATGTGATATTAAAAGAAGTTAGAACCATCATTTAGTATGATGGTAAGGTGCTTGTCTATCAAGTTAGAACCCACTTGTTGGAATGAGCATTGAGACCATTCGTGATAATTTTAGATGATATTAAAATGAGGGTTGATAAGAACTATTTCTTTATTTCTAAAAATGCTTACTCATATTTTTTTGATCCATTGAAATGGTTGGTCATTTCTCAATAACATTGTTAAGAGAGATGCAAACCCAACAAAATATTTAAGACATTTTTGTCCTTACTTCTTAATCATAAGTAAGTTTTCACTTTTGTTATAATAATAGGTCTAGGATAGTCTCATATCACTTAACTCATTACTAGATTTATTGTTATACCTACTTTTGACATTATATGATCATGAAATTATACTTCCTTATTTGAAAAATAAAACTTTATTTAATTGAGCATATAATCAATTTTCTCTCATGAGTTGTGATACTTTCCTTGGATAATCCACATATTCTTTCTTACTTTAAGAGTATACCAAAATATGATCATAGATACTATTCTAAATTCATCGAGTTAGTATCTTAATACATTGCTTACTAAATGCACAAATATTATGGATCACTTATCAACCCAAACTAATAATACCAAGAATTCATATTGTTACTGTTTTGTTCTAATGATAATCTTTGGAATATTCTCTTCTTTACTTTTTACCCAATGATCTACAAATTAGAAATCCATTTTATAGAATACAATTCTATTTCTAATTTGGTTAAATAAATTATCTATTTCATGTAAAGGATATTTATTCTTAATTGTAACTTGATTCAACTATCTATATTAAATCATAATCTTAAGCTCCCATCCCTCTTTTCCTTAAATAATGCTAGTGCATCTTAGGGAAAGACATTAGGTCAAATGAGACCTTTATATAGATGTCTTGCACTTGAATTATTAGTTTTGACAACTCAATATGAGACATTTGACATGGCAATATGAAATTGGTTTTATTCCTAGTTCAAGAGTAATCTTAACTTATATTTATCTAGATTTTCAAAAAAAAAAAAAGTGTTAGAACTTGAAATAATCTAACTATAGATACATGGTGTAGGGACACCTCTTCTAATCCCCTTATTCTTTCCTATGTATGTGTTTTGTAGGTTTTGGGCTACGTGAAGATGTCTTAGAAAACAAGAAGAAATCTTAACTAAGAGCTGAGTCTTCTTAGAAGACATCTTGGAGCTGCTAGAAGACATCTTAATCAGGGAGGAGACATCTTGTATAGAGTGTAGATGTCTTGCCAAGAGTAGAGACATCTTCTGTAGGAAGGAGACTTTTCTCAAAAAAGGTAGACATCTTAGCTTAAAGTAGTGTTTTTGTAGAAGATGATCTATACAGACAGAAAACTTCTAGAATTAGTTGTTCCAATTCAAGATACAATGGAAGATGGTAGAAGAAGATGGGAAAGAGTGGAGGATCTTCAAGTGGAGCTTGAGGAAGGTTTACTAGGGTTTTCCTTATCTTTTTTTCTTAATAGATCTATGGTATTTCATGCTTGTATCAAAGATTATGGAATAGAAAGTGAGTAAGAAAAGAAGTCTCAAAGAAAGCTCTTGAGTTGAAGAGAGCTTAAAAAGAGTGTGATAGAGCACATTAATTTAGTGCATGTGTGTTTGCAACTCTACGGTTAATGTGTGTGGATTGACCTATGTGTTCTTGTATCTTGTTTACTCTGATTGGAATCTCAGCCCTAGGTTGTGGAAGAGATATTCTATCAGTAATGCCTTGCATTAAGAACAACCATGGTGTGGTTATAAAGCCTCATGCTCTCTAGCATCCTTAAGTGTTTTGAGAGGTTTTGTGAGTTTTTGGAACCCAGTTGTAATCTTGTCATTGAATAATTGAAAATAGCTAGTTTTCTTATTTTCTAGAAATAATTATCTTGTTTCTATAATATCTGAATTTAGGATTTGAAGGAAATTTAATTGTGAAGTGTAATTACTTTAGCCTTACTAGTATCAAAGATTTAGAGCTAGGACCTTTATGTTTAATTTTGTTTGAATTTAGTTGAGGATTTCATCTAGTTCAGATGGCACCTAAGAAGAAACAAGTTCAAGCACTCAATAGAGACATGAAGAGCATGAATTCTACCTTCTAGATGATGGTTACTTGATTGGATGAAATCAGCCCAAAGGTAGACAAGAATGTTGGTCCTTGCCATATCCAGATATATGGAAGTCATGAGCATGCATGTTTAGATGAAGAGGTTTTACAACCAAGAAAACAAGGCAAATGAAGAGGAAGGACAATCTAGCTATAGAAGTATATGAACCCATCAACTAAATATTCAAATGGGAGTGAACCCAATTTCTTAGATGACAATTTTGAGGGCCCCAACTGTAGTAAATACTTCTTCTCCAAGTAAGCATGATGAGGAAGAATAGACAAGGCTTTTTAGAGCATTCAAAAATACTACAAGACTTTTGTACATTGAATTGAAGACTTTAAATGGTGTAGATGGCACCAATGCTTTTGTAAGTTGGTTGAATGTACGTGAGAAGCATTTCTAGTTGGAAGAGGTACCAAATAAACTAAGGGCATCTATTGAAAAATCTAGATTAGAAAGTATGGCTTCTACTTGGTGGAAAAGAAGTCCTAGGATTATGAAAGATGAAATAGTCAATCCATCAAAGATTAGTATCTAATGAAGTATAGGTTGAAAAAAAAAATTGAACAGTCTTGTTAGAGGCAAGAGACCATTATGAAGTTGAAATTCCTAAGGCAAGGTGACAAGGATGTCTAAGAATTCTGCATCAAATTTCAAGATCTATTCCATCAAGCTAAGGTAAATTTAGAAGAATATAAATAGGCTTTAATCTTATTAGGAAGTCCCAAAATGTTGTATCAAAAAGAGTTATCTTTTTATGAGCCACAAACCCTTGATGAGGCTTATGATTTGAAACTCAAGGCTAAGTAGAAATTAAGTGGATTTGAAAACATGAGCAAATAAAATTCCAAGGGAAAGAAGAAGGGATTCAAATTTGAAAAGGGATCCAAGTAAAAATATGATAACAAGGATGGCAGACATGACAAGAAGACTAAAAGAGAAAATGAGAGGATAAAAGCCAAGAAGGACCAACGCTATGGAGACAAGGGTCAAGGTAGTAGCTCATCAAAAATGTAGTGCTTCAAGTATGGAAAATGAAGACACAAATAATGGAAATGTTTATTTCACAAGGTAGCCAAGGGCAAAGATGTGCAAACCATGAAGGTGGAGGAGAGATCAGGCCAAGCTCTTTAGAGAGGTAATCCTAATGCTCCAAAATTAAGAACCTTTTTGAATTAAATTCTTGTGCATTCATGGAGCATGTGAATAAAGGATAACACCCTAATAACAAATTGTTATAGGAAATTGAAGATAGATGCTTGCTTAGTGAGAAATGGATTCATGTTTTGATTGATGGGGGAACCCAAGAAAATTTTTTTTCTTCTAGGGTAGTTGCTATATTGGGGTTGGTATCCTCAAATTAGACCTTAGAATATGCATTATTTTTTATTTTTTGGAGATTTTTCCTAGGAGGTGAGGGAACAATGTACTTTGAAGTTTAACATTAGAGATTTTTATGATGTTGTAAAGTGTGATCTGCATTAAATAGAGTGTGTTGATGTAATTCTTGATAGACCTTGAGATTTTGACAATGGTGCTTAGTTTGATGCTGCAAGAAAGGTATGGAGTATAGCTAATCCTAATGGAATTCATGAGTGGATTTCAATGATGGCAAAACAAGTGAGGTAGTAAAGCTTATTTAATGCTACCTTAATTCTTCTAGGAGAATATATTAAGAAACATGATAAAATAGGTTTTGTTGTTGTTGTTACGAAAATAGTTACTACTAATCATGATGATGTGTAGGTTGAACATTCCACATGTGTGCTAGGCTTGAAGAAAA
Source organism: Gnetum montanum (assembly GCA_015680685.1). Lineage (NCBI taxonomy): Eukaryota > Viridiplantae > Streptophyta > Gnetopsida > Gnetales > Gnetaceae > Gnetum > Gnetum montanum. Next base: position 61,415 of record MNCI01009093.1, on the reverse strand, counting down.
AAATTTCCAAGGTGTTCAATGAAAAATTGGATGGATTTCCACCAATGAGGAATGTCCAACATAAAATTAATTTTATTCTTGATGCTACCATTACAAACGAGAGAACTTATCAAATGTTACCAAATCATTGGGTTGAATTATAAAGGCAAGTACAGGAGGAACTTACAAATGGCTTCATGAGGAAATATATTTCACCTTATGTAGTACAAGTAGTACTAGTGCTAAGGAAGGAATATAATGAATGGAGGGTGTGCATTGATTCAAAGGTAATGAAAAGGATAATATTAAGGTATAGGTTTCTTGTTCCAAGGATGGATGATATCTTTGATGTCCTTACTAATACTTAATATTTTATCAAAATTGATTTGAAGAGTGAGTACCATCAAATTGGAATCAAGCCTAGTGATGAATGGAAGATAGGTTTCAAAACACCAGATGGATCATTTGAGTGGTTGGTGATGCTATTTGGGATCATGAATGCACCTCGTACATTCATGAGGTTGATGCATGATGCATTGAAGGACTTGATTGGTAAGTGTTGTATTATGTTTTTTGATACTATTTTGGTGCATAGCTCTAATGAGTTAGAGCACTTGGATCACTTGAGGATAGTGTGTCTTATGTTGAAGGAGACATAGTTGGTGATCAAGTGAAGAAAAGTCATTTCTTTAAGAAGAAAATCAAATATTTGGAGCATGTGGTTTTTGAAAATCAAATTAGGATGGAAGTTACCAAGGTATAGGAAATTAGGTATTGGTCAACTCATAAGAATGTTGAGGATAGTGTGTCTTATGTTGAAGATAATTCCTTGGTTTACTAGGTTTTTATAGCAAATTCATAAAAAATTTTAGTAGTATTTCATGGCATATATTTACTTTGGTTGAAGAAAAATAATGATTTTATATGGAAGAATGATACCCAAGGGAGCTTTGGCTTGTTGAAAGAAAAAATTACCAGTGAACTAATGCTTGCAATTCTAGATTTTCCAAAGCTTTTTTAGGTAGTAGTGAATGCAAGTGGACTTGTCATTGGTAGGGTACTTTCACAAGAAGGTAGGCTTGTTGCTTTCTTTTTTGAAAAGTTGAATGAGTTAAGGAAAAAGTATAGCATATATGAGAAGGGGCTGTAGACTATTCTTCATACAATTAAGCATTAAAGGCATTATTTTTTACCCAAGGAATTCACCTTGATGATAGATCACAAAACACTTCAATTTATAAGCTCACAAAAGGATTTGAGTGCAAAGAACATGAAGTGGATTACATAGTTACAAGAGTTTTAATTTTGTGTTGAAATAAACAAGTGGAAAATCTAATGTACTTGCTCATTTGTTGGTGCTAGTGGTTGATTTTAATGTACCTCATGTGGAAGGTATGAATGATTTTGCTTCTTTGTATAAGCATGATGTTGATTTTGGGTAGGTTTGGAGGAGCCTCAAAGAGCCATTGATGAGTACAATAGACCAGTGGAGAGACTATCATATTTAAGATGAATTATTATTTAAGAATGAAAAGGTATGTATTTCTAATTATGATTTTAAGAAAAAGATTTAGTTTGAAAAGCATTGTAGTGACATGGCAGGTCACATGGGTAGGGGTAAAACATTGAAACTTGTGGGTAGACACTATTTTTGGCCTGGTATGACAACTAAAGTTTTGAAATTTATGGAGTGTTTGACTTTTTAGAAGTTCAAAGGAACTAAGGAATTGGATGAACATTATATGCCTTTACTAATTCCAAAGGTTCGATGGGAAAGTATGTATATGGATTTTTTGAGTGGTATTCCAAAGACCAAAAGTGACAATGATGCAATTTTTGTTGTTATTAATAGGTTCTCCAAGATGGCACACTTCATTCTTGCAAGACGGTGAGTGATGCTTCTGATGTTGCAAATTTGTTTTTTCAACATGTTTCGAAGTTGTATAGATTTTCCTTAAATATTGTTAGTGATAGAAACTCCAAATTCACAAGTCACATTTGGAGGTCCCTTTAGAAAATTTTAGGAACAAAGTTAAATTTTTCTAGTAAATATCATCCATAATTTGATGGCCAAATGGAAGTAGTGAATAAATCCTTACTAAACATATTGAGATGTTTGTGTGATGCATAATTAAACAAGTGGAAAAACTTCCTGTGTCATGCTAAGTTTTTACATAATAATGTTATTCATGTTGCTGTTGGCAAAAACCAATTTGATGTGAACTATGTATTTTTTCCAAAAATGGTGGACACTTTGAAGAGCTTTGATGGTGAAGCTCAACTTAGTGTTAATTTTGTGTAAGAGCTGAGGAATCTCCATGCATAGCTAAAAAAAAATGTAGAGAAAAAGGCTAAAGAGAGAATCCTCAAGAGGGACAAGGGTAAGCAAAAGCCAAATTTTACTATTGGTGACTTGGTTTGGATGCAGTTCAAGAAGAAGCAGTTGAGAGGTGTTAACTTCTCTAAGTTGAAAGCCAAGAAAATGGGGCCTTTTAAATCAAGGTTAAGATTAATGATAATGCTTTTAAGATAGTCTTACCAAATGATGTTGTTATGTATTTTGTATTTAATGCTTTAGATGTTGTGCACTATCATGGACCTATTGATGAGGAGACCATATAGGTTAGCATGAATAAGTTGAAGGGGGCTATTGATCTATCCAAGTCTTCAATCGAGAGAAAGACAATTGTACTTAAGCATAGGAAAGCTTCTAGCACTTGAGGAGCTAAGAGGCATGACTATTTAATCCATTGGAAGGATCAATCCATGGATGATGTTGTATGGATCCATGGGACCAAAATTCATGAGTGGGGAATCACATCAACCTCTGCTTTCTTGCTTACATGAGTTCACTTTTTGAAGGGTGGGAGATCTAGTGTAAGAACACCTCTTGTGATTCCCTTTCTCTTTTCTACGTATGTGTTTTTACAATTTTTGAGCTATATAAATATGCCTTAAAGGACAAAAGAATGTCTTGGCTGAGAGCTAAGTCTTCTTAGAAGTTGTCTTGGGGCTAATAAGAGACATCTTAGTTTGAGTGGAGACATCTTATGTAGAGTGAAGACATCTGTAAGATGACTTTTCAATAGTGAAAACATCTCAGGCAAGATATCTTGTGGTGAAGGACACATCTTTGCGAAGGAGACCTACCAAAAACAATAAAAATCTTGGCCAAAAGTGGTGTTTTTTGTGAGAGACAACCTGTAAAGGCTAGAGACAACTCATATGGCTAGGAACCTTTCATAATTGGTTGTTCCAATTTAAGAAATAGCAGGAGAAGTTAGAAAAAGATGGGAAATGGTAGAGGACCTTCAAGTAGAGCTTGAGGAAGATTTCCTAAGGGTTTTCTTGTCTTATTTTCTTAATAAATCCATGGTATTTCATGCGTGTATTAGACATGATGGAGTAGAGAGTGAGTGGGAAGAGAAGTCTTAAAGAGAACTCTTGGATTAAAGAGATTGTGATAGAGCACATTGAGGAAGTGTATATGTAGTTAATGTGTGTGGATTGGCTACGTGTTCTTGTCTCTTGTCTACTTCTTTGATTAGAATCTTAATCCCAAGTTGTGGAAGAGATTTTCCATCACTTGTGTCTTGCATTGAGTAGAGCCATTGTGTGATTGTAGAGCCTCATGCTCTGCATCGTTGTTTGAGTGTTTTGAGAGGTTTTATGGGGTTTTGAAACCAAGTTGTAATCTTCTAATTGAATAATTGAAGATAGTTTTCTTGCTTTCTAGCAAATTAATTGTCATTTTTCTATAATATTTGGATTTAGTATTTGAAGGTAATTTAATTGTGAAGAGAAGTCAAATACTTTTAAGGTCTTATACTCCTACTTCAAAACATGGTTAATGAGATTGATTTTAATATAAATTTAGTTACATAAAGCCTTAGTATGTATAACTATTTAGATTTAAAATTTTAATGTTTAGTATTAAATAAAAAAATAACACCCATACACTATATTCCATTCAATTCATACTTTGTATCATTGAAACTATAGAAATATATAAAGAAACATCTCACCACTATTGTCTATGATTCTTAAACTTATTTTTTAATAATACGGTACTGAGAGTAGAGAAAGGCTGTCAAAGTCAAAACTTTTCTGATCTATGTATCCCCTTCCCTCCAAACCATATTACTATACTCATCTAACAGTAAGAAAGGCCTTTACAATTAACATATCGTGTCCCCAGCAATAAAGCAAATTTAAAAATAATTCAAAACAACTAGCTTAGGTTCATGAACATCACTTTACCATTTCACTATGTATCTATCTCTATATAAGCAATTTATCATACAACAACATATCTTTCATCTGATTCTTTCGGTTTCTCTCGGTATTATATTCTTTCTTCGGGTATTATATTGTACATTTCTACTACTTTTGTTTTGGTTAATTTTTCTCTGTTTCATTTTTGTTTCTCAGCGTTCAATTATTCAATGCTGATTCGTCTTCGCCACTTTGAAGACATACTTCACTGAAATATGAAGAAGAATTCTTCGGTAGCAACACCTTTCTCAGTTGATGAACCAGTCATGTCACTGTTGGGAGGAGTACCAGGAGACGTCCTTGCTATTAAAATTTGCAGCAAAGTTACAATCATGGAGTTAGCGTGGGTATGCCAGATTCGTCTGGACATGGAAACCCAAAACCTTTGGGTGGTAGAAGAGCAAAAATGCAGATTGATGATAAGCCATTTCAACTTTCTCATGTAGTCGCACACAACAAATCTGCAAACCCTAGATCTTGTTCTAACCATAGTTACCAGAAATGCAACGTTTTCCCTAAACGAAAAACAAGAAAGAAACGGCGGCGTTACGAACGAAATATTTGATTCGGATTATACAAAAACGTTTTTTGAAAACGCAACGCGTTTCTGATATAAAAACCTGTCCGTTGACTTCCAACCATCAGCCTCTAGTCATTGATAGCAATTGACATTACACATGAAATGAGCCACGGTCGATTCCTGCAGGTAGCATTTACTTGGATCAACTCAGCTACGCGATGATGGGTCTTGAAAAATCAGTGGATCTTATCATCACAATATGGAAGAAAATGGGCATGGAAAGGGTAGGGCAAGAATTTGGGTTCCTGCTAGTTTGCATGGCCTTCTGTGGATCAGTTTTTGTGGGTTTTTTCTCTTCTGAGAAGTGGCAGTAGCACTTTAGCAGCACAATCCGAAGCAAATCCAGAAGACGTGGCGTGCCTGTAGGGCCTGCAAGACGAAGATCTATACAAGAAGGTCGTGAAATGGAGCCCGACCAAGATTCAGACCCTGCAATGACACCGTCTTACAGCTTTACAGCGTCATCTTCAACAAGAGAATTGCGCAGAAGGAAACAACCACTGCTGCTGCTTCTTGTTCTAGTCTCAACAAACATCTCTGCTCAATGAGCAGGTTTTGTTTATGTGCTGGTGGTGCTCTGTTTCTCAGTTGTTGTGTCAGCATAGTATTCTTGATTTGTACCAACTCTGATCCATGCTCTGGTTTAGTGTCTACTATTCTTTTCTTAGCCAATACTGCATCAATTTATTAGCTGAGCAATTCTACATTATTTCCATCTCTTTATCTCTTTCTTTTAATATCCGATTCATCACCAACACGCAGTTCCTGTATCTCTGATTGTTAATGCACAATGTCATCATTCCAAACATTTTTACTTCGTATATGTCATAGGGAAAATGTCATAGGCAGATGTTCCCTGGGCTTTTCTCAGTAAATTTTTACCGTTTTAAAGACTATCTTTGCAACTTCGAGATCGTTGATGATATTCATGTTTTCTTACTAAGTGCTAGTGCTAGTGCCATTTTCCATCTCATGAAAAGGTAGAAAAACTATTTTCATTGATGATTCATCAATAATTGTTTTTGAAATTATGGTGTTTTTGTGCTTTCTTGCTTGGATATGTATACGATGCTCGATTGTTTCATCCATTTACTATAATCATTTTCAAGAAGTTGTAAATATAAGTTAAAGTTTTAAAAGTTTTGTTATCTTTGTATTACATCTGATTTTCACTTTATGTGAAGAATTTCTCTATGCAAATACTATTACCTCTTCTAGATTACAAACATTTTTAATATGTGCTTAGATCATTGTAAATGTTTCATATTTTATCCCTTAGATTTTTAAGGTTCCACAGCTATTTTTCCTTTAATTAGTATTGAAGAATTTTGGATGAAGAATCCTTTGTGTTGGAATCTATCTATGTATACTGCTTTTCTAATTTGCAGAAATTTAGGGCTACAAGATATAAGTATTTTAATAAGTGTTCAAGAATATTCTATTTCTTGTTCTGCATGTATATTTCATATTCATTTCAATAAAGCATTAAAATGCTAGTTTTATGTGTCTCTACATTATTTGCTAAAGTTGCTAAATGTTTAATCTTTCAAGAAAAATTTTAAAAGAATATTTTGTTTTTTTTTTTGGAAAAAAGCGAGCTAATTGTATTCCCAAAAAGAAGGCTATACATCAGTACAACGTAGGCCAGAGCTTCTGGCCCCACACCGACCGCGGACCCCAACCTCGGATCCCCCGTGGACCCCAACCATTGTAGGCATCACTATTGGCGGCCCGTATGCCCCACACCTAGTCCCTTACCCAAAGCATCAGACTGACCTGGGCTGTTCAACCTGGGCAGTCCCAACCCCCGCCCCCCCTCCCCCCCATGTTAGTGGTTGGGGGGGTTAGAGCCTCAACTTTCTTCAGAGGTTTGGAGTCTCGAAATCAGCTCCCCCGAGCTTGTTGCCAGGCGCCGTCGAGTTTCCTTGATTAACTGGGCAATGCCTGTCATGTGGTCTCTTATAACATTTTTGATCCAGAGCAGCGTCTAGCTGTATGATTGCGGGGGGAGCAGCTAAATGTCTGGAAGCTCCCCACGGTGTTGTCATTGGGCCCATCGTTTGCAGTCGACGCATCACTTCACAGGACCTGTCTCACCTTGTCCTATGCAGCTTCGGTATCCTGTGGGTCCCTGGGAGGCGTGACCGAGCCAGAGACCATGGTGCTCCCCGCTTGGGAACCAGGCTGCTGCTACCGTCGTTGGTACACCTGTGCTAGTTGAGGCTACGGCCGAAGCATTGGGATCGAGGTGCCAGCCTGCTAGAGGGCATGGATTACCCCAGGGTGTTTGCCAGGGCATCGTCGTTGTAAGGATGCCCAGAGGAAGTGCGGGAGGTTGATGAGAGTCTCGGTGCACATTCTCTGGAGAAACATAAAATGTACCCCATTGAGCTTGTGGTGCAAGCCCGACTGGATGAAACAGCGCTCCACTAATGCCGCCGTAGCGAGCCACTCGGTTGGAAGGGCTGTTCCCCGAATGTGTCCGCTGGCCGTCCAAGGAATGGGGCCATAGAATAAATCAATCGTCGTGGCCTGGGACCCTACGAATGGGGGGATCCGGTCCCCCATGGCGGGTGCACCAATCATCGTGGCCAGAGTCTCGACGGTTACCAAAATCTGGCATCCCCTAAACACGATGATATCCCCTCTCCAGTCTATATAAAATGGCTAAACATCTAGCTCCGGGTTGGCCGTGATTTGCTACATCACTGTGGTCCATCCCATCTGCATGATCCAACACCACAGCTCCGGTTGCTATTGGAGTTTAGTAGCAGGTGGCTTGAGGAAAGTGCTCGTACCCATGACCTCCGTTATTTCCTCCCAGATTCTATGAAATCGGTAGGCCAATGCGACAAGTGGGGGCAGATTTGTTCCTTTAAAGACCTGGTCATTTCTAGTGCGTTAAAGGGTCCACAGCACCGCCAACATCGGTGAGTTTCCTGAGAAGTCGAGCGGGGGGAGGCCAGCCATACACCAGAAGTGCCTAACCACGTGGCAACCATGCTATAAGTGTTGGAGTGTCTCAGTGCACTGATTGCACAATGGGCAGGTGGTATCGATGACCATGCCACATGCTCTTAGCTACTCACAAATAGGAAGCGCCTAATGCATGATGAGACACCTGAAGGTCTTGATTTTTTCAGGTAAGACACCTTTCTAGAGGCACATCCATTGGAGGTCTGTCAGGAATTGACGCTAAAGTAGCAGCCGAGGGTGCAGGGTGACCTTAGTTGCCCTCGTGAGTGTCCTTATGTGCATGCACAATTGGTGCCATACCAAGGAATCCATCCTGGCTTCCACCCAGGGGCAGTATTTTTGCAGCAGAATCTACATCCATTGGGGGGGGGGGGTTCGTCTACTGTCAGAGAAAATCGATGTAGGAGTCTCTGCCTATCCATTGTAGCTTCCACTGCAAATGGCAAAATGCCCACACCCCTTGCTGGCTGGGGGCACGTAGTCGTGTCCCAAGACACCAAATGCATTTTCGGCCCACCCTTGCCCCCCGACCATACAAATTCCTGAATGATCGCATTGATTTTCTCCATTACTCCGGAAGGAGGGGTGGCTATGGACACCACGAATCTCGTTGTGGTGGCCAACACCATCTCTGCCAACATAATTTTCCATTTTCAGGATAGAAACTTGTTTGCCCAATGTGTCGTGCGTTTTTGGATGTTCATTACCAACGTCTGCTAGGTTCGTTGTTGGTGCCAGTTATGCATGGGGATGCCCAGGTACGTGTCCTCCTCTGCCCTCGGTAGAATCCCTAGGATCTGAATGACCTTGTTGCAAACAGCGAGGTGGCTATGAGTGAGGTAGAGCGCAGATTTTCCAGGGTTGGGGGTCAACCCCACTTCTTACTTCATCCTATCTAGCGCCCTCATAAGTGCCTAGGCCTGTGGAACGACGACATGAGTAAATACCATCATATCATCTGCATAGTGGGTAGTTAGGCAACGGACACCGTGGATGTCCAATCCTTGGATGCCCTCCTCAGTGTAATAAGTTTGCATGAGGTCCATCACCAGGAGGAAGAGAAGCAGGGAGAGGGGGTCCCCCTGCCTAAGCCTGCGGCCTGTCCCGTGGAACCCCCAAAGATGGCGATCGATATCCAGCAAGTATCGTCCTCTCTTCTATACCTGAAGGCACAAATCAACAAATGAATTAGTGAACCCTTTTGCCTGTAGCACATTCCTCAGGGCCACCCAGCTAATAGAGTCGTAAGCTTTAGTGATGTCCAATTTAATGCAAAGCCCAGGGAATCTAGCTACATTGAGGGAGTGCTAGACTTCCTGTAGGAGCAGCACTTGATCCTGTATGTAACAACCTTTCATGAACGCAGCCTGGTTTTTTCCCACCAGGCGTGGCATGAGGGGCCTCATCCTAACAACCACCATCTGTGAGAAGAGCCGTAGGAGTGAGTTAGAGATGCCAATGGGACGGAATTGCCCAGGGGATGTGGGGTTAATCGTATTCGGAAGCAAGACTACACTGTAATAGTTAATTTCCTTGCATACTTGTTTCCATGCGAGCATACAGTTGAACGCATCTAGTAGATTAGGGTCGAGTAAGTCCTTGAACTCGCGAAAAAATTCGATGGGGCATCCATCTGGCCCTAGGGCTTTATTTGTTGGCATGGCCTACAGTGCGGTTTGGAGTTCGGCATGTGATAAGGGTTGGATGAGGCATTGGTTATCAGTGGTAGTGAGGATCCGTGGGATAGTAACTGATATGGGATCCATGGGTTGCCAGTGCCACACCTATTGCCAGTATTGTAGCAGTTTATCCCGGCCGGCCATTGAGTGGGGCTAGTCCCCTTGACTTAGGCTATGTAGCATTCGTTGGACTTGATGGCAGGTCCCCTGATGTGCCTTTCCTGCTACAAAGAAGAATTTTGTGTGATAATCGTCGACCTGTAGCCACTGAACACGAGCTCGTTGGCACGAGTATTCCTCCTCTTGACGATGTAGGGTCTCCAGCTTGGCTAATAGGGTGAGTTTCTCTTGGGCCAGATTGGCACCATGTTCTTGCTGGATCTGGATGTTCTACAGTTGGGATTGTAGCTGCAATCGATAGCCCTTGAAACTGTACTTGTTTATTGTGGCGAGGGCCTTGATCTGGCGCTTGAGGGTCCTAAGCCTGTGCTTGAGGAAGTCACGTGGCTCCTTCATGTCATTGTACCCTTGTTAGATGTACTGGACCAGTTCTCCCAACCAGGGTTTGATCAGCCAGGTTCGTTCGAAGCGGAATGGACGTGGAGCCCTAGACACTTCTATCTCCAGGTGACAAATGATGGGCTGATGATCCGAGGCCACTCAGTCTTTCCTGTAAGCATGGACATCCCAGTATAATAGGAGTGTGTCGTTGACCCACACCCGGTTAATGCAGGACTGTACCTTGGCCACGCCCTTCCTTCTGTTGCTCTAGGTGTACCTACAGCCTGCGATCTCTAGGTCAGTGAGGGTAATGCGTTGTAGTAGCGCCAGGCACTTGGCCGCCCCCTAGGGCTCCGAAGTAGCATCCCTAGTCTTCTCCTAGCTGTAGAGGCATTGATTAAAATCCTCGATGAGGAGCCAACGACACCCACTGGGGACAAGCCCCACCACTCGGTTTAATTCCCTGATGCAATCCTACCACACTTGGGCCCCGTAGATGTTGGTGATCTAGACGTCTGGTCCCGGCAGGTGCACCGTGATGCACTAGTTTGACGCATTGAACAAGTGCGAGTCCACCTTGGTGAGGACCGCAAGGCCGCCCCCCGTCCCCTACTAGGCATGAGGTTCCAGCACCATCCCGCCCACTGCAACGATTGGTATTCCATCTTCTTCAATTTCGTCTCTTGGAGACACACTACATCGCACCCCTCGGTGCTCACCATTCGATTCAGGGTATGTCGTTTATATGGGGTACCCTGTCCTCGACAATTCCAGGAAAGTACCTTCATGGTGACATAGACGACCGTCTGTTGTAAACCTCCCAGAGTGTGGGTTGCACTTCCAAATCAACAAACAATTGCGTGGTCTTGTGTCGGGCATGGGTGCTTTCAAGGCATCCCACCTTGGGTGCTTGCAATGTGACCACCATCCCCTTCTCGCAAGGCATCTCTCGACAGCCTATGGGGATTTTGGGCCACTCCGACCCTGGACTAGTGGTAATCCAGTTTGTTAGTGGTGGTGGAGACGGCCCCCTTTTCGACAAACTTGCCTCCCCCCCCCCCCCCCCATTTTGGGGGTTTGGGGTGAGCCCATGCCACACTGCTTGGCCCACACCTCAGTCCAAGCCTCTGCCCTTAAGCGGACGGCTGCACCAATCAGGGCACCGTGAGAAGCCACACCCAACAAGCCCAGCTGGTCGTCCTGGCCCCCAACCAAGGGCCCCTCCCTACGCAAGGTCCCAGATGACCCTCCCTCCATCCCGCTATGGCCAGTGATGGCCATACCATGCTCGGAGGCAACCCCCACCTTTCCCTGTGGAAGCCCCTGCCCCCCCCCCCCCCCCATGAGGCAGAACCCCACCTTACGTTTTGCAACCCCTATGGGCATCACTGAGCCCTTATTGGTCACTCGACCCTTTTTTCTGATGAACTGCCAACCTCCATCGTTAGGTTCAGGAGTGGTACGACCACGTGTTGTAGGGTCATCCGCCTTCGCGAGGTCCTTTGGTGAGGTCAGGACCTTCGTCGGCAAGTTTTTGAATTGCAGCAGACCCGCTCTTCTCCAAGGTTAGTGTCGAACACCAGTTCATCCACATGGTCTGCGAGGCGTAGGGACCGCCACACAGAGAATTATGCAAAGCCTAAATAGTCCATCACCTCTGTGAACTGGTCAAATTTGATAAACTCAATGAATAATGCGGCCATCAATTGCAGGAAGTCCGCCGACCAGTATTCTAGGGGGAGACCGTGCAGCCTGACCCAGATCGACACCTGTTCAAACAGGCCTTTATTGCGGTGCGCTCCTGGGCGCCAGGGTGCTAACACCAACCCCTGCACCCTATAAAACCAAGGTCCCTCCACCAGGATACGTTCCCTATCCGTCGTCGAGGCGAAGCCAAACAGGAGATGGTCGTCCTCCAGGCACTTGATCGTCACTGTATCCAACCCCCAAACGAACTAGACCCATCTCGAAATCAAATCCATCCATGGCCTCGTGCCCTTTGACACAAACTTGTTGATCAAGCTGCGCTCCAACCGTGCCAGCGTGCCCTCGGCCGGTCGTCTAACCTTGACCTGTAGCACTGTCCCCTCCCACAAGTAGCTAGTGAACTCCCTTGAACCTGTGAGAGCGACCTGCTGGGGTCCTCCAACCCATCCTCCCTCCAGGCGTTTGTCGCGTTGGTCTGGGTCTCCATGGGCGCCAGGGTTCCACCTGCGTCACCGTGGTGATCGGGATTGCCTTGTCCGTCGGTGGTGTCATGTGTGCCTTGGTCGTCGTGTCCAGCTGTGCCCTCCTAGTGCCCTCTCCCAACGACTGCATTTTTTGAAATCATCCGCTTCTCCAAGGCTTGGCCCCTAGCAATACTTCTATTCGAAAAGAATATTTTGTTGCATTAGTATATATTTTTATTAAAATTGTTAAAATTTTATATTTTGATTAAATCATATATTTATAATTATTTTATTACATAAATTATGTTCCCTTACCGCAACCTTCTAACTACATCGTTTTTAGTTAAGTTTCCGGATTCTGGTTTATGGCAACTATGGTTCTAACTCATGAACAGGTAAACCGTTTAATGGTTTCTTTCCGTCAAATCAGACAGTAATTCTCTACATTCATGAAACTTGCTGCTGCCGCAAATGTCAATAACATCAGCATTGTTTTTCCAAGTACCTCTCATGGATTTAGTGGAATGCAAGAATCTGCGGATTCTGAAGCTGCAAAATGTGAAGCTGCAAAATGTGACCTTGCCAGAACAATTATTCCAAGCTTCAGAGGAAATGCCATGCCTGGAAGAATGCTACCTCTATGAGGTACAGCTAAACCACTGAATGTGTCTGCAATTTCTGTCATGGACTTAAAGAGTTGGTTACTAATCGTGGAGCACACTGGTTTTCATCAGTCCGAAATAACAAATGTATAAATAGGATCAAACTTATGCATCAAAAGAATCTGATTCGTGGAAGCCACGAATCAAGGATTCTTGATTCTGAAGGTGTTTGGGTACGTGTGCCTCAAGAAAAGAGTGGGGATGGGTTTGTAGCGGGGATGTGATAGAGAAAATTTAAATATATTAATTTTTTTAAAAAATTAAATCTCATACAAAAACATTATAAAATTCAAGTACAATGTATATCATAAAAAAACATAACATTGTACAATATAACAACTACAATGTAAATTCAAAATATTGTTAATGCTTAAAAATTGCAGAGAAGATCACAATATCACCATTAAACTGAAGTAAGAAAATTTGCAAAGGTATGGAGGGCATCGAATCCATTTTCTTACTTGAGAGCCATAATCCTGCCAAACATATAGTTTCTACGACAACCAAAATCACAGCAATAAAATGAAACTCTTTTGTTACTCAATCTAATTTTTCCAGGAATGAAATTAAGCTGCAGGCCTCAACCAAATTTATAACAAATCACCTTTGCTAATGCTTTTATCCAAAGATAAATTGTGAGGAGCCCTGTAGGGCCATGTTTGTGAGGAGGGCTGTAGGGCCATGTTGAAGACGACCACATTATAGGGCCATGTTGAAGACGACGACATTATAAGAAGACACAACTTAACTAGGCATAGCCCAGTAACTCACCTCACTTATCATTATTGAAAACCTTGGCCAGTCATGATGAAGGGGAAAAGTAAAAGCAGAATGCCATGAGCATGCATATGACTCTTGGCCATGTGCTACTGGGCTGCGTTGCCTTATAACCGAACAGATTTTAGAAAAAGGTTTAACAAGCATCCATCCGTCATCATGTTCATGAGTGGTGACCCAAGGTTCAACACGCAGCCATCCGTCATCATGTTCATGAGTGATGACCCATGACGATGACCCTGTTTTGTTTTTTCTTTTTGCAGCACAGAGAGGAGAAAAAGGGCAAAAACCAGCAATGAACAATAAACAACACGCGTGATTGTGAGGGTTATGGCGGAACCTTTGGCGCTCCCGAATGCCAATCCATGCAAATGCAATGTTTTCTTGGCACGCCCCGTCCCCTCTCCGTATGACCCAAAGTTGGCACTCCGGCCTTCGGTTACCAAAGCAGCCCTTCCGTGATTTCCGTGTGTTTGTTTATTCATTCGTACTCCCTTGTTTTCTGTGGTCTATGTGTCATGCCAATGCTATGAATCTTGATTGCCTGCTTGCCACTTAACTATGAAATACAGGAGAAGCTAGGTAAGATTTTAATGTACAATGCAAGGTATGAATCAAAAAGGCAAACATAATACCAGGCAAGGCAAGCAGACCATTTCAATGTATATACAGATCCAGACAAAATTTTATTGAAAATTATAAAATATGTACCCATTGCCGATTTAATGCACTTCTGTACACGCTTCCGAATCCAATCCCAACAGTTCATCAAAATTTATCGGGAATGGCAAATTCCTTAAGATAGACCAAAGATGGGTGTTCAGATTCCTTGAGATAAACCTGACTTGCGGTGTTCCAAATTCCTTGAAATAGACGAAGCATAGACCTCAATTTTGGTGGATTCTATTGCAAGTTTTGGCAAGTTTGTGTTGGAGATAATTTTGCTGATTCACCGAGGGTCAAGCGAGTGCCATTTTAAAGGATTATGTTTTAAATTCGGCAAAGATGGTGAGGAGAAGTGTAAAGAACAATTCTTGCAGTTGCAAGTACCCAGAACGTTTTGCCATGGAAACAAAACCAGTAATCTTCCAAGCCCTCTACGCCGAACCATTTTGTGCATGAAGGCTCGTGTTACATAATTCTTGTCTTTTTTGTTTGTTAATTGAATCTCGTACCTTTCATAAGGAGGAATTATGTAACTCCCGTTCTTATACAAGGATTATTTTTTAATTTTTATTATATTTTATATTTAAAAAAATGCTTACCACGGCTCACTATAACAGAGCGTTTTGCCATGGAAACAAAAGAAATAATCTTCCAAGTCCTCTGGGGCTGAACCATTTTGTGCATGTCCTCTGGGGCTGAACCATTTTGTGCATGTAGGCTAGTGTTGCTACATTATTATTGTTTTTTTTGTTTTTAAATTGAATCATGAGGAATTATGTAACTCCCTACAAAGATTATTTTTTTAGTTTTTATTATATTTTACCTTTTAAAAAAGTTTTATTATTGGAAATGGAAATGAAAATAGAAATAGAGATGCTTAATTATGTCTATGAGATTACAAAGGTTTATAGCATAAAAAATTTTGATTAAAAGGCTTTGATATAGTCATGATGGGTCTTGAACACTTTATCAAGAAAATGACCCAAAATTAGTACCTTTGACTCAAACAAATGCCGCAAAGTTGTTGCCTGAAAATGGTATTTAAATCTAAGAGCATTAAAGAAAGGATAATTGAAAACACAATGTGTTGTTAATGTACCCTTTTATATGTGCTCTTAATAAAAGTGTGAGTATATATGTTTATCCTCTTTTTAATATAGATATCAATTTTATAGATCTTAAATCCTAAAACTATTTTACTATATGTATCTTAAGATTTTGTAGAACTTGAGTGGTTCAAGCTACCTAGTTTTACCAAAAGAATTTTTACATGATTTTGGTAAAATAAATTTCAAAATATAGAAAGAAACTCTTTTAAAAGGGTTTCTTCAAATGGTTGTTGAAGGTTTGATAAAAATTATACCAAAATCATAATAGATTTGAGATTACTAATTGGCTACTAATCATTTTATAGAATGTTAATTATAAAATTAATGCTAATATTCTTGCTTTATATGTTTAAATACATTTACCTCAATCAGTTGAAGAAGAAGGCAAGATCGTCCTCTTGCTTCTTATGTTTTCTTTCTTGATGCCAATCCTTTTAGTTATACCTTGAAATATTATCTTTCTCAAGACAAACAAGATCGTAGGTTTATCTTTAGGGACAATAAAATGCTAAATTATTAATATCCACAAAAATTTGTTCTTTATAATTAAGTGTAATAAAAATAACTTGAGTACTCTTTGTTATTTTATTCAAGTTTATTGTAAAGCCTCTAGTTTTAGTATTAATATAAGCTTAGAGACATTTCCTATATATAAGCTTTATGAGTTTCTTTAGAGATGGTTCAATTACCACGTTTTGAGTTATAACTTTATTTGATATTCCTTTTTAAGCCTTGACCTTTTTAGATTAAATAGTTTGACAAAACATATAACTCTAAAATATTTTTTAGATTAAGTATCAAAATATTTTGTCCATTTATAAATGATCAAGACTATAAGCTTATGTATAAATAATCCTATCTTTAGGCCACATTGCACCATTGAAGCATTACTTGTAACACCCTTATTAATTATCCATAAAATCTTATAAATAACTAGTATAGATGCTACAAAATCCTAAGGATTTAGATTTAACTTTAATTTACTATAACAAAAGGAATCTTCTGTGGCCCCATCCCCTGGACGACCAGCTGTCACATCCGGGGGATAGCTCTCTCACCCGCCTGGAACGTCGTGGCAGCGCTGGTGGAGAGTTACTTCATTCAGTCGGGCTCAGACCACAAACTCAACAGGGTACACTTCATGTTCCTCAAGCACATGCATGCCGAGACTCCAGTCAACCTCCCCCACTTCCTCTGGGAGTCTCTGTAATGGCAACACCCTGGCCGACATTCGGGGGTAATCCGTGTCCTCTGGCTATCTGGCATCCCAATCCCACTGCTCCGACCACTACCTCAACCTGCGTAGGTGTACCAACATCGGTGGGTGAGACATGGCCCTCTGGCGGAGGATACCGCAATCTCAAACGGGACTACGACAACGCCTCCCTGAGACCCTGAGGATGATGACTACGCACGGGGTAGGTTGGACCAGGTCCCGCAAAGTGATTCATCGACTGCAAACACTGAACCTAGAGAAAACACAGGGGGTAGTCATCTTGTGACTGGGGGCCACCGTGAGCTCCCGCGGGACCGCTTTCTAAGCAATCGTCACTGCCCCCGCAATCGTACAACCAGATGCTGCAATGGATCAAGAACATTATTAGAGACCACATGACAGGCATTTCCCAGATAATTAAGTAAAATAGACATCGCTTGGCGGCAAGCCCGGGAGAGTCGGTCCCAAGACTACAAACCTTTGAGGAGAGTCAGGGCTCCATCCACAAATCCCCCAAAAGCCCCTAACGTGGGGGTGGCGGGGAGGGGGGGGGGGGGGGGGGTGGGGGACCATTGGAACATACCCAGCTTGGTCTGAATCACTATTTAAGGGTTGGGGATGGGATGTATCCCCTACTAATGGGAATGCCCTGCTGCGGTAGGGACTTGTGGGGGACCTGGGGTTGGGGTCCACAGTCAGTGTGGGGTTAGCAGCTTTGGCCTACGCTATACTCGTGTATAGCCTTCTTTTTTAGGAATAAAAATTCGCTCTATTTTTTTCAAATATATATATATATATATAACTTATTAATTAGAAGTATAAATACAATAGAACAATACAACACAAAAAAAATTATAATACTTGCATATATAATTAAATAAAATTTATTTAGTAAAAAAGAGAGATTTGTGCAGCCACAAAAATATAGATGTCAAAAAATTTCACTAGATGAATCATAAAATAGTGCATAAAATAGCAATCCTAACGACACTTGTTTTTTCTTAATCAGACCTCTATAAATAAAGTTATTTATGTTTGAAATTTATCAAATTAAATAATAAAATTTAAAATAATAAGTAAATGAAATATTAATATAAAATAAATAATATTAAATCTTCCTAAACATATAGCGTATGCTGAAATGAAAATGTTTCTTAAAATCTCATGGTCCTAACGGCATAGATGGTAACTTCATGGCTTAATTATCTGCAAAATAGGTACATGGCTTAAATATTTGCAAAATATACAAAAGATATTTTCCAAGTTTAGAAAGTCCATTTTGTACAAAATTGATCTACCTTTCATCTAATCTACTTCTTTCGATAGTTGATGAAGTGTCATGGTTGGTCACATTGACAGGATGTCATCAACTGGACCCCATTAACATAATCCCATCAACGTAGGGTTTGTTCCATTAATGTGTACCCATTGATGAGGCTTGTTGTTTTACCTATAAATACATGTCCACTAGTCGCATTTATGAAATAAGTCTTATAGGTGTAGCGAAGCTCTAGTAGTTTTTCCACTTGAAAGTTAGAATATTTTCTAAGTGCCCGTAGTAAGAGTCAAAGAGTGTACAGATTTTTATTCAAGCACTATTGTACTTGAGCACTGCAACATGTGTGGCAATAAAGACAAGCTTTCTTATAAACCTTGTAGCTTTGAAATAGATTAATTATTTCCTTTATGCATTTAATATTTTAAGAAATTTGCTTTAATGCTTTAAGTACTTAAGTAATTAATTAAGAAAAATTAAGCTAGATTAAATAACAATTAAATAAGCACATAAGTATGACCACTTCGAGCATACACTTGGCGCTTGGTAATCCAAGTAAAACTTAATGTTTGGTAACCTAGTGGAGTTAAATGTGTTTAGGATGTGTACAACAAGTGGGAATGAATGCTTATGTTAGGATTAGTTAAATGTTTGATAGTTAGATTAAATTAGCAATTAAATACCTTTCATTATTTATTCTTTATTCTTAGGTGACTGATGAGTGGCAAGCTACCCTTATGCCCAACCATACAAATCACACGTGTTCACGCACGATCCGATTAAATTTTGTGGACTTTATCATTTCCAGTTCACTAGCCCTTTAGAAAGTGAATATAGCCTTAAGGTTAATTGTTGTCCTCCCAATTACACTTGTGATATACATTGGTATGGTTAAGTGTAACTGAGGCATCTAATTTTTATCATTTTATATTTTATATTTTGGTGTTTGAAATGTAGATAAAAATAAGTTTAATTAACTAATCTAAATTACTAATTAACTAATCATTTAACTAACCCTAACATAAGTATTTGTTCCCACTTTCCTCACACATACCAAACCCACATATACACTGCTAGGTGACCAAATGCTATGCTACTGCATGTACCAAGTGATAACGCTATTGGGATTACTAAGTTAATACATGTTACACTTGAAGCAGTCATACTTATGTATTTAATCTATTTAGCTTAATAATCTCATTACTCTATTGCTAGAAAATATTTGCGAAATAATTGAGAATAATTAACAAATAATTAAAAACATTGAATGCATAAATGAAAGAGCTAATCTATCGAAAGTGTTGCAAGGTTTATCAAAAAGCTCGTATTTATTACTACACACACTATCGTGCTTAGGTACAACAATGCTCAGATAAGGATCCATACACTCAATGACTCCTACTATGGGCACTCAGGGAAAAAATTCTAACTTTCAAATGGAAAAAATAAAAGAGCTTTGTTACTATTGAAATCTAGATTCCCATAAATGCAGCTAATAGGTGTGTATTTATAAGCTATAGATAGATACCATGTTGATGACGCTTCATCAATGTAGGTCAAGATGCATTGATAAGGCCTCGTGGATGAGGCTTCGGCGATGCAATCAACTACATCGACAAGGCCTTGTCAACGTAGCCAACCAACGATGACTCATCATACCCCCATGACTAAATGAAAACTCGTCCTCAAGTTCTTTTACAAAATTGGGGAGGTATGGGATTATTGATTGACTTTTCCTTCAACAAAAAGAACTTAACTAACTTGACAAAAAATGGAGTGCCTAGGTGTATGGATCAACACATTACAAAAATGGTGTTGTTCAGGACACAAAATTGAACACCTTGACACAACTCTTAAAAAATTGGACAACACATTCCTTGATGATGTGAAGCTTGTTGGAGAAGATCAAATAGTCTTAGGTGGTGGTAGTTCCTAAGGCTTTGAGGGACCTTCACCAACTTTACGCATTGGCAGTGGTTGAGACGACTATGATTGTTTTGTTGTTGCTACAACTTCAGGTGGGAGGTGAAAAGCATCCAGCAGTGCTTTCATTTTCACCTTCTTACTTCTAGGATCATGCACCATTCACGTAGCTTCCCCAATGTGGATTGGAATGGGAACATCCCAAGGACACAGGATTACTAGAAACAACTCCTTTACATTGACAAACTAGGTAGTAAATTATTTGCATTCAATGTCGAACACTCGCACTATGCTCTTTAGCTCCTCATAGTCACTCATACGTCTAGCTAGGTCCTCGATGATGGATTGCTAATCTGTGAAGTATCCTTTGAGTACTTCAAGTTTAGCATTAGTGGTGTCAAGCTTTTTCTTGATGTCCTTGTGGTGTTTGAACAAAGCCTCAAATAACATATACGAGCTAGCCACCGCTTCTCCAATTTTGACTACGACCATCCGACTGTTAGCATTACTAGGTTTGCATAATGACGATTGGCCAACTCCATATACTTTGTCATCTCTTCAATCTACAACTCCTTCAAGCATATCTTTGCTTTGTTATAAGCATCAATCCCATCAAGGATGGGCTGCCACATCTCTCTTCCTTGCTAGAGTTGCAGGAGGGCTTAATTTACTTTAGCCTTTTCCATCTGGATTTCTTTTTCATTAATTTCCTTTTGCAAGCCAACATGGTCTCTGCAGTGATTTTTACCCTCTCAAACTTGAGAGCTTTGTTCTTCCAGGCAATGATTTTGATGGTAGACTTTTGCCACTAGGTGTGTACCTCCTCCATTGATGGATTATGGTTCTCCGTAGCCAATTTTCTCAATTTAGTGTTGACTTTAGCAAGTTTCTCCTACTATTGATGAATGAATTCTTACATTTGATATATTTGAGCATCAACATTTCACAAGCAATGATTCTATGCGATCAATATTTCATTTTCTTGGTGCATCTGATTCAAGTCCTTTTCGATTAAATGCGTTTCAGATTCTACCATGGACTATTTGAAGATGGTCCTTACTACTTCCTCCTCAGCCTTTTAAAATCATTCTTGAAGTTGTTTGATAACTTTATCTCTTATTATTGCTAAGCTGCGGATTATTTGCTCTACAAGTCAAGCACAAAGTTTAACAACCTTTGTGGCCAAGTGTTGGCTTTGCTCTTGGGTCATTTCTAGTTGACCCTCCAAAATGATGCATGTGCCCCTTGCATCCAATAGCTCTTATTGGGTTGTAGTGATGTTCTCTGGAAGATCAAAGATATCTAGAGTCGATTTCCTCATTCCCACCAGTCATTCCAATAGTTATTCATTCTGGGATACATTTAATTTCTTATTGACCATGCCTGTTGACGTCTGCACATCTTGGAGTGCAGATACATCTGGTACTGATGCTGCAAGTGTATTCAATGCTTCAACCACATGATCAGTGACAAATCATGGTTTGCTAATCCCTAATATCAAGTATGTGCTATCGTAGCCTAGATACAATATCATATATGCAATATCACGATTCTTGTGTTAGCCTATAAATACAACACTCAGGTGCACCATTGATAGGTTTTTAGGAAAGCTCTTTTCTTTCTAGTTCTTTTGGCAATTTAGTTTTCAGTTTTTAGTTTCTTTTTTTTCAAGCTAATTATTCCTAGTGTATGCCTATAGTGTGATGTTTGTAATTGCATAACACCTTTGTTTAAGTGTGATGTACTTGGACATGTGCATGATCAGTAATAAAGATCAAGATTACTTTCATCATTGTAGCATTCACTTAGATTACTTTTTGTTGTTTTCATTTTTTAAGACCTTCTTTAGTTAATAGTTTTATTTATTGTTATTTACTTTTCTTGTCATTAAGTAGAATGTGTAAGCCTTAATCACAAGTGTTTAAGTGTGAATACTTGACATGCCCACAATAATCCTATGAAGTCCAAGATGTTTATGAATGGTTAAGGATGGATACCATCTCCATAGGCTAATTTAGGTTTTACTTTCATTATTAGTTTAATCAATTTATCTTTTCTATTATTAGGAGTAACGTAGAATTAGGAAAACATCATATACCTCACTTTGGACCAAACCATACATGACAAAGCTACTACTAGTCTAGGTGGGAAGACAGCGAACTGTGATCAACGTATAACTATCTAAATGCCACAACTAATCCATCCGCGGAGTTCAACCGGATCGCACGTACATGCTCGTATTCATATGATTGAGTGTAGGGGTACCTCACCACTCATCATTGGCACCGTTCCTGGGGATGGTGCTAGTTATTTAGATTAGTTATATTACACAAGATCTTTGTAAAAGGGTATTAATGATATATCTTTTAAGAAGTATTCAAATACACACCACAAATCGACAACAATGTCTCGCTCATGCAAAAATGATTATGAACTATATAACACACCTATTCATTGGATAATTAATGAAATATACAATGAAGAAGATTGGAGTGATCCACTTTATGAAGGAATTTTTCATGACCATGGCCACCCTGGCAACACTCAAAGACTACATTCACCTAAGGTAGACAATCTTAAAGAAGATGATGTCAGTCCTAAACTAGGGAAGGCCTCAAGGCCTAAGAGCTCCTCAATACCTAGAAACGCTAAACCAAGGAACCTTGAGGAACATTACAAGAGCCATGGCTACCCTACCAGTTCCTCCTTTTCATCTTCCCCCTCAACTTCAATGTCTAGTTGTGATGAAGATGAATGTACGTATAGAGATAGAGCTTCATAAAAGGGTTGAAATAAAAGGAAAAATCGAACTCACAAACACACTCAAGGTCATCAACATGAACAAAAGCCTCATCATCACCATCAATCAAATAGAGATTTCAATCACAACTTGTTTGACGATGATAAACCCTTGTTAGTCTCTAAAATCCTAATGCACATCATAGAGGCCATTAAGATATCTCACAAGCATTACAAGAAGAGTCGACTACGTAATATCAACCTAAATAATATTCCAAAATTTGCAAGAGGCTATGATTTAGATCCACAACATCATTTACAAGCCTTCCATGATGCTTTTGTGCTCAACAATGTGGACAATAAATGACAAAAGCTTAAGCTGTTTCCTAGGACACTAATCAATCAAGCTGAAGTGTGGTATAGATCATTGGAACCAAATTCAATCAGATGATGGTCAACCATCTTAGAACTTTTCAATAAAAGATACCAAACCTATGTGCAAGTGTCCACCTTGAGGAGACAAATCCAAAGATGGAAACAAGAACAATAGGAACCCTTGGACATGGCCTTAGGTAGATACTATGCCTTACTAAATAAATTTTCAAGTCATAGGTTCTTCAAGAAAGAGAAAATACTCCACATTATAGATGGGCTTAGTAATGAAGCAAGGGTGAACCTTGGAAAGTATGCCCGAGGAAAACTATATAAGTTCTAAGCCCACAATGTCAAAGAACTAATAGAGTGTCTGGAAAAGGAAGAGAGAGAATTATCTAAATGGAAGAATGCCAAATTATTTAAGTAGGACCCAACTCTAGAAACAACAAAGGTTCATAACTACAAGGAAGAGAAAGCAGCCAATTTTGAAAGGATGATATAGTCCCACCCTTTGTCAATACAAAAATCCATAGATGAACTTGAAGCCAAGATAACAATATGATTGTATGGGAAAATGTACAAAGTGTGAACTTAGAAGACACTGTCAAGTAGAGGGTCATCCAAAATGAACTTGGCAATCAAAACAAATAGAGGGAACATAAATAAGAAATAGTTAAGAATACTATTTAACAACCAGGGAGAATGGTTAATGGTAACGAGGCCAAAGGATCAACTACAGATAATGAGGATGGATGTGATGTCTATTTATATGACCATCCAAAGGGCCATTGCCTAGTCTTTTCACATGTATATGAGCATTGGGAAAGGAAGTTGCACCCACAATTTGTACAAAGGTATCAGTCTAAATGCATCCCTGTTCCACAAGGTAATTATGGACAACCCCATAACCCATTGTACTATCATGAGGGGAGCTATTACCATCCTCAACACTTTGCTCTACCATAGTGGAAAAACTCATAGGTGTGGGGGAGGCCACCATCTAGCTAGGCACATCCTTCTTATCTGCCAAAACCAAATGCCTACTATGCTCAACATCTTGTTTCTCCAACGAATTCTGAATCCTCTACCTCTAATTGAGGTTATCACTCTCTTGAGTACCATTGGCTTGTGTCTTCTCCTAAGGGATCACCACCTCATACATCTTACACTTCTCCTCACCATCAGTATTCTCATCCTTCACCTCCTTCTACACTACCATTAGATGTATCAGATGGTTCCACATCATTGTGCAAACCAATGGATGTAACTTGTGCTACTACTATTAACGAAAGTAGGTTCCCTATGCAATGTTGGAAGTGTCCCTTCTTTAGGCATCGCTGTAAGAAGAAGAATTAGGCTAGGGCATGAAGGCTTCCTAACCACCATACCACCAATAAACACCAAATTGCTAGGAAATGAAGGGTTCATAATGTTTCATACATGCATGGATCCTATTCACCCACTTATTAATCCTAGCCATGATCAAATGTTTAGTTTTGTGGGTCACCCCCTATTCTAATTTCCAGGATTCTTAAGTGTTATTTTATCTTTTTGTTTTATGAGTTTTTGTCATTTCTCTATTTCTTTTATTTTTTCTAATTGTTGTTTTCAATTTTCCGTTGTAATCTAAGTCGTGAATAAGTTGATCATGTTGTCCATTAAGGTGAGGTTTTTCTCTATGTTGCCTAGTCATAAAGCATTGATTATTTGGACATTGAGACCATGACATCCATCCACCTATTCCATTAATAAGAGATTCATGCTCTGGTCACAATGGTAATCTTTTTCATCATCCAGCTATAAATAATTTGATAATCATTATGTTTGGAGAGATGAGTGAAGGACCAAGGTGGAAAAACAAGGGTGTGACATCAAGGGAATTTGTAGATTCTCTTTGGCTACTTCCGTATGCTCTATCATGTTACTGAGGTTGTAACTATATCCTTGTAGATCTAACGAGAAATGGGAGTAAGAGTAACTCAAAATGGCACTAAATAAGCTTCTATGGATCCCATTGGAAAGACATGTACCAATTCTTGAAGGTAGATAACTTCATAGAACCATCAAAATAATAATAATAATAATAAGTATGCCACCAATACACTCTTGCATTACTTCTCCCTTGAACAAAATTCCAAGTGATGTTACTCCTTGCAACTTTGGTAGACTTATGGTTGTTTGTCGACGGGATGAACCGATGCGGTGTCACTACAATGTGGTATGAACTTGGTTTAAAACCTTGAAAGCTAGACATATGGTTATTTAACCACTAATTACACATAAGATTCCATTGTGACCATCATTAGAAACCTCATGTCCCTATT
The DNA here is from genome assembly GCA_015680685.1 of Gnetum montanum. NCBI lineage: Eukaryota > Viridiplantae > Streptophyta > Gnetopsida > Gnetales > Gnetaceae > Gnetum > Gnetum montanum. The sequence continues at coordinate 36,187 of MNCI01009093.1, read as the reverse complement.
TCTATGATCCCTTTTGTAGTCCATCTCATCTCGTTGTCTGAATGTTCATAACTTCTGGTTGGTGTAATGAAGAGGTATTATCTCAACTTGGTGGTTCTAACATGTGTGTTTTGTTCATAGGTATATGTTGTAGTCAACTTCTCTAGTGCCCACGGACATTAGAGGTGTGATTCCACAAGGGCATCATACGCTAGAGCTTGCTTTGGGGAGGACCCACTTGTGTAACTTTTATAGCTTATCCCTGTTGCACACAACCTTATTATTTTACACCCTCTGACTACTCACCTAAGTGAACTATCCTTTCCCTTATCATTTTAATTAATCGTTCCTCAAAAATTACTATACACCCTTCATCCTAGTCCCTTTTTTACATATTTTAATATATGACTCCACCATGATACACTTCTGGTGCCTCAAAATTAATTTTCCAAATATTCTAGACCTTCCAATTTAATCTCAAATCCTTCATTAAATATCAAAAATTCATTATTTCCACTTAGTCCCTACATTCGGTGCATGTTGGTGGGTGATGGGACATGATATTGCATGGGCCACAATATCGCGTATGCGATATCGTGACCATCGCGATATCGCATCCTCCCCCGCGATATCGCGGTGCACCGTCATATCTATAAATAAGAGGTGGCTCTCCCTTGTTTCATCATCCTATTCTAGACAGTAGGGAAACTATGGCAAATTGATTACTCTAGAGATAGAATATTTTCCATGTGCTCGCAGTAGGAGTCCTAAAGTGAATGGATCTTTATTCGAGCAAACATTGTACCAGAACACAAGTTTGTGTACGGCAATAAAGATGAGCTTCTTGGATAAACCTTGCAGTGCAGGGAATAGGCTAATTAGGATTTTATTTATTGTCATTTATTATCTTTTATTTGTTATTTCCTATTTTTTCTCTCAGCCCTTCTCTCCTAGTTAAGTGCCTCAGTACGACCACTTCAAGCACGTGCGTTACACGTGGTGATCCTAGCAACGATTAGCGTTTGGTAGCCACGGTTGCATTGGTTCAGGGTGTGTACGGTAAGTCGGAATGGATGCTAACGCTAGGTTAATTTAGACTTAGTTCATTAGTTAAAGCTACTAATTAGTCTCTCTACCCTTCAACTCATTAGCATAGGAGATAAAACATAAAAATATATAAAAATCATATACCTCAGACTTACTTAACCATACACCGTGATAACTACAAGTAAGTCTGGGAAGACAATGAATGATTAACCCTAAGTGTTCCATGGGCGTGTAGGCACTTAGTCTGCAGAGTTTGACTGGATCGCGCGTGCTACACTCGTATTCATATGGTTAAGTGTAGGGGTATCTCGCCATTCATCATTGGCACCGTTGCTAGGGACTAAGTGTTTGTGCGCTAAGTAGAACATAGGATATCACTCTCATCGCTGGGAGCTTAAATGAACCTTAGGGTTATTTTAAAAGAAAAATTATATAATGGTACAACAACACATTGATAACGATGTCTTCTTCTAGCAAAAGCAACTCTCCACCTAGGGACAATACTAGAGACAGTCAAAAATCAAAAACACATAACCAAAGTTTGCTAGTTCCTCAACAATATAGGGTGGAATATACTCAACCTGATGGGTATATTCCCAATTTCACTTTTATCTTCCATCAAGATGAATAAATGCGCTGGAGAGAATTGCAAGGTAACATTGTGTTACCTCTGGATTGTGCAGTCCCAAACATGCTCCTCCATGCTTTGGCATAGATCGGCATGACACAACTCTATGCTAAATACATTGCAGAAAATTTTGATATGAGGGATTACCATCCCACGGCTTTACAACGTATGAGGGACTCAAGGCAGGATAGCCAACATACACTGTTGAAGGGCAAGGGGGTCCTACACGTCCTTAGTGAAATAGGAGATGATGAACCCATTATAACAGGTTCTCTATCAAATGATGTTCCCCCTCCTAACGATGGTGAGGAGGTTGGGTATCAAAACTTATGATCAACAATACATAACATTGGTTTTGATCCCTGTGAATGACAATTGTTCACAAAGGGAACAACAACTCATGATAAGGATGGGCACTTAGATCATCATCATGATCGGGACCGTAGCAGTCGAAGAGAAGGTAAGAAACATCATCATGGCGATGGTTCTCCTTCTTCTTCTCCTTCATCTCATCACTCACCCTCTCCTTCCTCCTCTAGGCGTAGCCGCCATGAGCATAACGGTGAGGATAGAGGTAGGCAAAACGAGATACCTCAATGGGAAAGTCGAGAGAGAGGACAAGGTCATGAATGAAGGAAAGTAGGGAACAACGAAGACATCATAAGCATCATGAAAGAGATGATCATGATGAGCCCCTACTTGCAACCCGGAGTATGCTAAACATAATAGAGGCAGTGAGAATACCAACAAGGCATTTAAAAGATAGTTGGATCAAACGCTTAGACATGAAAAATATCCCACATTTCAAAGGGGGATACAATGCTAATCTGCAACATCATTTACAGGCATTCCACGATGCCTATGCCTTGCAAAACATAGAGAACGAGTGGCAAAAACTAAAGTTGTTTCCCGAGACACTCACCAAGGAAGCAGAGAGTTGGTACCGGTCCTTGGAATCGAAAACCATTAGAAGGTGGAGTACAATGTTAGAACTCTTCAACGATAAATATCAAACGTACTCCAGAGTGTCTAATTTGTGTAAGCAGATCCAAGGATGGAGGAAAGGTACTGATGAACCCTTGGATGCTACCATGGGTCGCTACTACACATTGTTACATCGTTGCCCGGGCCGTGGATACACTCAACGGGATTAACTCCACCACATCGTAGATGGGCTAAGGCATGAGACTAGGAGAACCCTTGGGACTTATGCCCAAGGGAGATTATCAGAACTTAGAACCCATGAGATATATCACTTGTTGGAACAAGTAGCAAAAGAAGAAGGTGAACTACGAAAAAGGGAAAGTGCAGAAGAATACAACCATGATCCCTCCCTTTGGAAGAAGGGAGTGAAATTTTGTGATGAAGAGGATGAGTCACCACTCGAAGAGTTGGTGAACAAAAAAACCTTGCAGATTCAAAAGCTAACAATAGAAGTATTAGCTAAGGTAGATCAACTATGGGATTCCTTAGACTCTAGACTTGAAACTGTCCTGAAAATTGTAGAAGAGTCTAAGGAGGAACAAACTAATGACAAGAACAAGACAAAGTAGAGAGATTTAGGCCCTGCACATGACAAAGGTAAGGGGAAATTACTATCTCCGATGAGGTTGTGGACTTAGACATAGACGATGATGGTGGATGTGAGATCTGCCACTATGACCATCCTAAGGGATGTTGTCCAATCATCTCACATCTACAAGAGTCTGGGATGTATGCACTTAACCCGAGACTCAACGAATGACAGACACCTCGTAGGTTACCTTATCCTCAAGGTAACCCAAGACAGCTCCACCAACCATTGACATACTATCCAAGTGGAACTCCACCACAACCCGTCGGACAACATCAGCAGTGGCAATACCCACAGTCATGGGGGATGCCACCGCTGAAACATAAATACCCTTACTGGAAACTTGATCCTTATGGCTATTATGTGTAGTAGCCAGTTTCTCCAAGTGACTCTATGGGTCACACAACTCCCCAACGTCACTACCAAGTTCGGGAGTACTTTAGGAGGACTCCTTCTCCCTTGAGAGGCACCCCACATACTTAACATCCTCCAACTCCATCTGCACCTCTTCCACCTGTGGTTCCCATACAACCTGCTCCAACAATGCAAGGGGAACTCCCTACTCAACTGCAGCAACGTAATGCTACGAGAGCCATAAACATTCAACCCGCTGTTGTTTCTGACAATTGTAAAAAGAGAAGACCTTTCTTCAAAACCAGAAGCCTAGACAAGCTCTCACAACAACAAGCGGTTGAGTCTATGTACGCTCCTCGAACAAATAAAGCTTCGGAGCACCCTTCAGTCCAATAGAGCTGTACGCATACGATTATGTTAACGCATACCGTACCTAACTGGATCAAGGTAGGCCACCTTCCTAGTAAACTGTCTAACCCTGGGAGTCCCTTAATCTATTTACAAATCACTGGGAACAAACTACATAAGGCTCTTCTTGACTTAGGTTCTGGAGTCAACCTAATTTCACGAGAAATGTATCAAGCCTAGAACCTACCCCAACTTAAGAAGAGTAACATCCAACTAGAGCTGGCAGACCAGTCCATCACCATTCCCTTGGGATTGGTGGAGGACATTGTTACCACTATGTGTGGTTGGTCTTACCCAGCTAATTTTCCTGGTGATTGAAGTTAACAACAACGAAGGGGACTTCCCAATTATAATGGGAAGGGCATGGCTAAGCACAATAGATGCATGCCTTAGGATCCGTGATCTTTCCTTGGAAATATCTAAGATAAATATATATGGAAAGATCGAGAAGAAGAAATTTCTATGCATCACATATAGTGACTCATAGGATGATGAAATGGAGGAATGTTCTGCATCTCTTCCATGTAATCGGTGTGCCCATGAAACACAGATTCAAAGGTTCCTGTATGTAGCAACCACACAAGTAGTGGACACCCCATGGTTGGCAGCTACTAGAAAGAGCAACCCAATATGCATGGAATGAACTAAGGAAACAACTCATGCTAACAATGAAGGCATAAACACATTGGAATATGAGAATTTTTAACTTCCACCGCTTAATCTGAGAACATCAATTGGGAGAATTTGGGCACTTTTACGAAATTCAAATACACGTTCATTATTTTGGATCTCTCCCTTTCAATTTAGTCATGGGGGAGATGGTCATCTATGCTAATCATTTGGAGACCCTCAGTTCTTTTTAGTTTTTTTTTTCACACATTTTTGATTTACACATTTTTTGTTTTCCACATTTTTGTCTTACAAATTTCTTCAAATTTTCTTGTTTTTTTTTACGACATCGTTATACTTTTTCATTTTATGTGTGTGTGTGTGTGTGTGTGTGTGTGTGATCCACTATGTAAGTT
>MNCI01009093.1:1809-14609 GCA_015680685.1 Gnetum montanum | reverse complement strand
CACTAAGACTATAAACTAGCTTGCCTCTTCATAGTCCGCCATGACTATAAACTAGTATCGTACCATCTGCTACGACGATAAACTAGCAACGTCCAACGGGTTATGATGTAAAACTAACCCATGATAGTCCGCTAAGACTATAAACTGGCTAAATCATTTCTGGCACATTCATCTGCTGTTGTAATTCATGACATTTCTTCATAAATGCCTAATGCATCATTCATCACACCGGCTCTGACAAAACTATTGCTGCTCATTCTATTTGCCTTAAGTTTCACATGGTGCCTCCATTTGCATTAGTCACATTCACGTCTAAAATGTTTGCTAACTCATTCACTTGTGGTTTTCTTGTCTTCTTGGATTTGTGTTTGCAGGATGACACCCAGTGGTGCTCGTACACGGATACACTTCATCACGGTGACAAGGTGCCACATTGTTTCTGATGCACGCAACCAAGTTAATCAATCTATTCAAAAGTACATTCCTTGTTCCCAATACATTCTCCATTTCCCCAACACTCTTATTCCCTTTCCTACCTGATTATAGTTCCCAGATACACCCAGTAAGCCCCAAAAGTTTGAGCACACTATTATACGCTGCGACACTCTCAAGTAATTGCAACACACAATATGGCACATGAACATGAGTGTAAAATTGAAAGAAAGCTCTTGCCAAAAAACAAAGAGACAAAAAAAAAACAACAGAAACAAAAAAAGAGAGACAAAATAAAAAAAAAGATAAAACACAAAAAAAAATAAAGAAAAAGAAAAGAGCAAAGACAAAGAGCAAAATGAACCACAAGACCCTTGGCACTTCCCATAAGCCTCAGGCGAGAAGGCAGTTGTCTTGGAAACAAACACTTATGTCTCAAAATCTTAAGTAACATCTCATTGCACAGCTTTGGCTCTCTGCCAACAGGTTCTCTTTAACACCAAACAAGGGGCCTGTTTCTCCAGAGAACGCAACCCACCATCACGTGGCCAACAAGTCCTCTTAAACACTAAACAATAGTCTTGTTCCACCAAAGGACGCACATCTCATGCCTTGATTCCAAGTCTGCTAAACAATGGCTATTGACAAGGATTAGCATGACTCGTGTACATACCAGAGCATCCCCCTTACCATGCACAATCCCTTGATCAGGTCCCAATCCCCACAACTTTCATTTCCCTATCCAGCTACAAACTTCATTTCCCCAATCCCATGTACTATTGAACACGGTGCGATGACATCTGGCCAAGTGTTGAAGGACAATGCTACTAAGTTTCTTGTGGTGTTTTGTACTTCTTTGTTGACACTTCTTGGGTCGATTCCTCCAAGCATCAACAAAAAGGGCCAATGAAACACCACAAAATTCTAAGCTTAGTACTTCTCCAACAAGAATCGAGCTAAGTCACGATGCTCCCCAGCACGACTGAAGCTTGAGGGCCTCACAGAAAGCTTCAAGCAGAGTCAAAATCAACAAGAATTGGTTCCCTGGGATCCACAGAAGACTACAATGACATCTAGCATCAAACTTGGCAAATCTTGAGCTCAAAATACTTGGTTTTAACTAAGTATGCATCCTGTACGCTGGCCTATACATGCCCAGCGTAGAGCAAGTTTTGGACCACTGAAATGAGTCAAAACATGCTAGGACTAAGCATCTGGACCCCCCAGGACCTTCCCCAAGGTCCCCAGTAGCTGTCAGGCACTTGAAAATCAAATTTTGGGCTCCAAATGATGGTCTTTCATTCCTGTACGCTCAGCATATATGCCTAGCATACAGCCCAGCATAGAGTAACTTTTCGGCCCCATAAATGAGTCAAAACATGCTAGAACTGAGCATCTAGACCCCACAAGACCTTCCCCAAGGTCCCTATCAACTCTTAGGTATTTGAAAATCAAATTTTGGGCTCCAAATGATGCTCTTTCATTCCTGTACACCCAGTGTATACGCCCAGCGTACAGCCTAGCGTAGAGCAACTTTTGGGCCCCAAAAATGAGTCAAAACATGCCAGAACTGAGTGTCTGGACCCCCAAGGACCTTCCCCAAGGTCCTCAGCAGTTCTCAGGCACTTGAAAATTAAATTTTGGGCTCCAAATGATGGTCTTTCATTCCTATATGCCCAACATATATGCCTAGTGTATAGCCTAGCATAGAGCAACTTTTGGGCCCCAAAAATGAGTCAAAACATGCCAGAACTGAGCGGCTGGACCTCCAAGACCTTCCCCAAGGTCCCCAGTAGCTCTCAAGTACTTGAAAATCAAACTTTGGGCTCCAAATGATGGTCTTTCATTCTTGTATGCCCAACGTGCAGCCAGCGTAGAGCAACTTTTGGGCCCCAGACATGAGTCAAAACATGCCAGAACTGAGCGTCCCCCAGGACCTTCCCCAAGGTTCCTAGTAGCTCTCAGGCACCCGAAAATTAAGTTTTGACCTTAAAATAAAGCATTCTCATGTGTGTATGTTGGGTACATTTTTGGTGTACGTTGGCATGTTGTATGGTGGCATCCATGTACGCTAACATCCATGTACACTGGCATGTTGTATGCTTGCATCCATGTACACTGGCATGCTGTACGCTGGCATCCATGTGGGCATGCTGTACGCTAGCATGCTGTACGCCGGCATGTTGTACGTTGGCATCCATGTACGCTAGCATGCTGTACGCTGGCATCCATGTACGCTGGCATGTTGTACACTGGCATCCATGTATACTGGCATCCATGTACGTTGGTATTTTGTACGCTAGCATCCATGTACGCTGGCATGCTGTACACTGACATCCATGTACGTTTGCATCCATGTACGCTGGCATGCTGTACGCTAGCGTCCATGTACGCTGGCATGCTGTACGTTGGCATCCATGTACGCTAGGATGTTGTACGCTAGCATGCTATACGCTGGCATCTATGTATGCTAGCATGCTGTATGTTGGGATCCATGTACGCTGGCATGCTGTATGCTAGCATCCTGTATGCCGGCATCCATGTACGCTGGTATGTTATACACTAGCATCCATGTATGCTGGCATGCTATACGCTGGCATCTTGTACACTGGCATCCATGTCATCTGACCCAAAATCCTCTCATCCATGGCCACTCATACCCTTCCAGATCCGAATCCCACACCCAAAAACCTGATAAAAATCCCAATTTTTGACTAGACCAGGGGGAATTTTGGAGGAAAACAGAAAAAAAAACTAGAGACGCTGAACAAATCAGGGAGCAAAAAAATCTTGTATGCTGGACTTCGACCCTGCATGCTGAGCATACAGCCTTCACGTTGTGCCTGCAGTCCAAACCAGCATATCCTCTTCCCTCCGCATCACCGGGGCTCTTCGTCCGCCTTGTGTCAGACCCACAACTGCGTCTAGACCGGTGCATTGTAATTTTTATTATGCAATACAATTGCTGCATTTTTTGCCAAGATTTGTTACAGTTTTCGTTTATTCTTATGTGTTCACTATTTACATTCTTGTATGTTTACACTCGATTTTACATCTGTTACGTCATTTACGTATAACCCAGCGTACAGTATATCGGTGTACGTTCGGGGAAATCCTTACCTGATCCGCGTGCGGACCACTCAAGGTACTCTACCTTCGTTAATTCTAGCTTTCCCTCAAGCGAAGGTAGGGTCTTTTGTGCGTGTACGGAGATCTCTAGGTTTTCATTTCATTCCAGCCAGAGACCGATGATTTCAGACAGTACATTGGTGAATCAGAAAAACTTACCAATCCAAAAGTTAGCAACCGAGGTATTGGCTAAGGTAGACCAAATGTGGGATTCCTTAGACTCAAGAATAGAAATAGTATTAAAAATTGTAGAGGAGTCTAAGGTAGAACAAGGTAGTGATAAAGGCAAAACCAAGAGGAGAAACTTAAGCCCTGCACATAACAAGGGTATGGGGAAAATTCTTGTCTTCAATGAGGCTGTAAGTTCTGATTCAGATAATGATGGTGGATGTGAGGTTTGCTACTATGACCATCCTAAGGGATATTGCCCAATTATCTCACATCTGCAGGAGTCTGGGGTGTATGCACTAAATCCAAGACTTAATCAACGGCAAACACCCCGAAGGTTACCTTATCCACAAGGTAACCCAAGGCAGTTCCACCAACCCTTGACATATTATCCAAGTGGAACACCTCCACAGTCCATTGGATAACATCAATAGTGGCAATACCCACAGTCATGGGGGATGCCACCGCCAACACATCAATACCCTTACCGGCAGCCTGATCCTTACAGTTATTATGTGCAGCAGCCAGTTTCTCTAGGTGACTCTATGGGTCACACTACTCCCCAACATCACTACCAAGTTCGGGAGTACTTCAGGAGCACTCCTTCTCCTCTGAGAGATATCTGACATTCAGTCCATCCTCTAACTCCGCCCACACCTGTTCCACCTATAGTCCCATACAACCTGTTCCAACAATGCAGGGGGAATTACCGCAGCAACGTAATGCCGCGAGAGCGGTAAATATTCAGCGTGTAAATATCCAACCGGGTGCTAGTTCTGACGACAACTATACAAAGAAGAGACCCTTTTTCAAAACTAGGAGCCCAGAAAAACTCTCACAACAACAAGCGGATGGATACATGTATAGGCCTCTAACCACTAACGCTTCGGAGAACCCTTCAATCCAATAGAGCGTAACGCATACGGTTATGTTAACACATACCGTATCTGACTAGATCAAGGTAGGCCACCTTCCCAGGAAACTAACTGACCCTAGGAGTCCCTTTATTTATTTGCAGATTGCTGGAAATGCACCACATCGGGCTCTTCTTGACTCAGGTTCCGGAGTCAACTTAATTTTACAAGAGATGTATCAAGCCTGGAACCTGCCCCAACTTAAGAAGAGCAACATCCAATTAGAGCTGGCAGACCAGTCCATCACCATTTCCTTAGGATTGGTGGACGATGTTATTACCACTGTGTGTGCTTGGTCCTACCCAGCTGACTTTTTGGTGATCAAAGTGAACAACAATGAATGGGACTTCCCAATTATAATGGGAAGGGCATGGCTAAGTACAGTAGACGCATGCCTTAGGATCCGCGATCTTTCCTTGGAAATCTCTAAGATAAATAGATGTGGAAAGATCGAGAAGAAGAAAGTTCCATGCATCACATACAGTGATTCATCGGGTGATGACATGGAGGATGTGTCTCCATGTAACAGGTGTGCCCAAGAAACTCTGCAACAAAGATGCGTGTATGTAGCAACCACTTAAGAAGTAGTAGACACCCCGTGGTTGACAGCTCCTCATAGGAGCAAAAAAATATGCATGGAACGAACTGAGGAAACTCATGCCAACAACCGTGGCATAGACACATTGGAACATGAGCATCGCCAATGTCCACCCCTCAACTTAAGATCATCAATTGGGAGAAGTTGGGCACTTCTTAGAAATTCAAATAGACACTCATTATTTTGGATCTCTCCCTTACAAATCAGTTATGGGGGAGATGGCCACCTATGCTAACCATATGGGGCCCTTAGTTATTTTTTAGTTTTTGTTTTACATGTTTTTATTTTACAAATTTCTTTGACTTTTTCTATTTTTTGTTTTACACTTTCTTTAACTTTTCTTGTTTTTGTTTTACAACATCATTATACTTTTTCTATTTTGTGTGTGCGTGTGTGTGTGTGTGTGTCATCCACCATGTAAGTTCGTCACCCAATAAGTGTTCAGACTGATGGTATGAACTATTTTCATATTGATTGCTAATGTTTGGTTTTTACCTTTAAGTTACAATGTTGATACTAAGGTATGTTTCTTTTGATATGGTAAGCAATGAGATCACTTCATCCATCCATCCACCAATGTCTATGGTTTCTCTTGGCTTGGAAATGTACAGTTCCCTTCCAATAAGAACTTTAATGAATCGGTGATCGGGTATTTCTCAAACCAAGGAAGGACTCAAGGATTGCAAAGGGTGTGACTTCAAAAGAACTTGATGCTTTTGTGTTGGTCATTCTCTTGGGTGCTTGGATGTTTTCTTCTTGAGTTTTCTTACCGTTCCTATGTTACCCAATTGTCGGAAGCTGAGACAATAAAAATAAGAAGTCTTTGCATGGTGTGGTCCCCATGCATAAAAATAAAAAATCCAAAAAAAAACATGTGAGGATTCAAAGCACACCCCTTAGACAAAATAAAATTTGGGCTGCAAGCACTGGTTATGGAACCAAAGTGTTCCCTCTAACTAAGGCCCTTATTGCTTCCCGTTCTCTCCTTTGTTTTGTTGGAATGGTGGTGGCTCTTTGACGATGCATCCTTGTCATCCAAGTGGATGGTTTAACCAAATGCATTGATGCAAAGTCACTGGAAGTGGTTGGTTTGAGCCCGGAGTTGGAATGAGATTTTCCAAGTCACATTAACCATAAAACACACAAGGAGCTGTACACCACCTTGTTCTTGGGATTCCATTCCACTTCTCTTCTCTCCATCCTTCTCTCCATTTTTCACCTCATTGCCGGTTGTATCATTAGTGTATATATTTTGGTTGATGCATTGTTTTCTTTTCGGTAAATTCTTGCAATTAAGACTTTAACTCCTATTCCAAAAGACATTCCCGGAGCCTACGGACTCTTTGAATGTGGGTTTGTGAGGGCATTAACGGCATGAGCCTACTTTGGGGAGGACCCACTGACATTCCTATTTTGAACATTAGTTAACTTCTTTTATTTAACATTTTGCAATTGATTTTAGTTTTGTTCATTTCCATCTTGACATCCATTTCATTGATGCCATAGTTGTCCCTTTTTACCTATCTTTCTTACTCCTTTTCTTTCTCCATTCTAAAGCTACCGGAGGTTCGTGATTAGTCATGGGGGTACGAGGCCTAATTTTTCGATTTTTCTCCTAAGCCCCGAATTTTTTCGTTTCTCTTCCTAACCCCTAAGCCTTCAGTAGTCATCATTTACATCTTCCTAGATCCATATCAGCCATACCACAACCAAGCCAATGAGTTTACACCGAAGCAAGGTATCAATTACATGATGATTCAATTACCCTTGCTAATATATGATTGTGTTGTGAGTGCAGATGGCAATCATACAACAACGAAATGGATCTGGAGCAAACACTTGGAATGGAGCAGCGCTGAAGCAGCTATGCAAGGAGCAAGATTGATGATGCGCTTAAGGATGGACAATGGAAGGTGCAATCTAGGCATTGACAGCAGTAAGACTCTTCTCTCTTCTTCTTTTCTCTTTTCTCTCCTCTTTTCTCTCAGCTACCAACTGTGGCCTAATGTCATTGTAATAAGGTGTTCACCCTTGTTGTCATGAACACAAGTTTTGTCAAGTCTTGTAATAATGAACCGTTCACATGTCATTCCATTAGTTCCATTCCCCTCAATAATCCCATACCTACCTGACATTATTGTAAGGAACTCAAGGATGAGTTTTCATTCAGTCATGGGGGTATGATGAGACGCGATATGCACAAGCCATGATATCACGTACATGATATCGCAGCCGCTGCCATATTGCATCGTCCCCTACGATATCGTGTACGCGATATCGCGATCCGCCGCCAAATCTATAAATAAGAGGCGGCACTCCCCTCATTTCACATCCTAGGCTAGAAGTAGCGAAGCTCTGGTGGATTGGTCACCCCAGAGATAGAATATTTTCCATGTGCCCGCAGTAGGAGTCCCCCAAGTGAATGGTTGTTTATTCGAGCAACTTTGTACCTAAACGCAAGTTGTGTACGACAATAAAGATGAGCTTTGTGGATAAACCTTGCAGTGCATGGATAGGTTTATTTAATGTTAGTTATTTCTTTCCTAGTAACGCGGCATGAGTACGACTTGGTTACTAGCATTGACAAATGTGTACAGCTAGCCAAGGAATCGGCTACTCATCGCGATTAGATTCTCTCACCCTTATCTCCTAGAACGTTGGACAAGTACGACTTGATTACGAGCATCTACGGATGTGTACGGCTAGTCAAGGAATTGGCTACTTGTCACACTTAGTTAGGTGCCTCAGTACGACCGCTTCGAGCACGTGCGTTACCTGTGGTAATCCCAATAACGATTAGCATTTGGTAGCCACAGTTGCACAGTTCAGGGTGTGTACGACAAGTGGGAACGGATGCTGACGCTAGGACTTAGTGTTGTAGTTAGAGTTAGTTTTAGTCTCTCAACCCTTCACCCCTTAGCATAGGAGATAAACTAGAAAAGACCAAAAAAATCATATACCTCGGACTTACTTAACCATACACCGTGACAACAACAAGTAAGTCTAGGAAGACAACGATTAATTAACCCCAAGTGTTCCTTGCAGCGTTCTAGCATTTAGTCTACGGAGTTCGACCGGATCACGCGTGCTACACTCATTTCGTATGGTTGAGTGTAGGGGTACCTCGCCACTCATCAGATTGCCTCACTATCCCTACACTATGAGTTGTAAAATTATGCAACTTGGTTAACATTGTTGACATCCATTCATCTACCACTTGGTTTACCTTTTAAGTTATGAGGTGAAATACCTTCTTTTTTCTTTTTATCCTATTGCTTCTTAATCATACTTTAGTGATCAATAGATCCTAGAATAATATCTTCTTTAGGATTGATGTGAAAATTATCAACATTAATGAGGTAGCCATTATTAAGACCACTTGCTTTCTCATCATTGGGAAATGCATTCACAAGAGCATGTGTATTGGCCATGAGGTGATGAAAGGTTTCTTTATTAGAGGTTAGCACCCCATGTTCCATAAGGATGGATATCATATTACTAATCTCATAGACTCTTTTTCTATCCTTCCAACTAGCTAACTTGAGATCATCTTAACAATCTATTGAATCTAAAATATGGTCCTATGGTTAGCCTCCTAATCTTTTTGCTTAACATTTTTTATTACTCCTTCCATCTCCCCTTTGCTAATGGTATACCCATGAGGTCATCCATAAGGCTCTCACTAGAAACCAAAATATTCAGTGACATCCTTCTAGATAAGTCCTCAAGCATGTTGACTACCTCTATTGTTCTAGCACCCTCAAGTGCTAATGGGAAGAATACCCTCACACCCTCAAGTTAGGTGAAGTACCATAATAATTGATGAGGATCTCCATTGGATTTCATAATCTAAGCTCTCTCAATTCCAAAACCAAGCCAATTTAAATAAGAAAGGAAAAGTAAAATCTCTATTCTTGCTCAAAATAAGAATTTACAAATAGAAAGAAAGCATACACTCACCTAAGAAAAGACAAAATATCCAATTCAGTCCTTACTATACTCATGTAAAGAAATCATACACATAAGGATAAAGACCAATTTTGAAGCCAACAGTGCCCAAATATCTACCAAGTCTAACACAAAGGTAAGAAAACTATGGCTATAAAAGACCTATGGAACAAGTGAGAAAGAATATAGTGGATTATTTATAGTCAAGAAGGTTTACTTTAAAATTGGGATGTACCATCTCTTTCCAAAAAAAATACTAAATAGAATTTCCACCTATTCCACCATAGGAAGCACTATCTTAATGGGGAAATTCCAAGCTAACATAGCTCATTTGCTATTTTTGAAAATCTAAAGAAGATTCGGGGAGAAGAAGAAAAGGAAACTTATGCTGCTATTTCCTTATCTCATCATAAGATTGGGTTGACAAGCATCAATATTAGGCTACACCAATGATGTACTTTGCAAAGATCAATATGCCTCATATGCTAAAATCTCTAAAGCAATGCCATCAAAGTAAGATCAAGTGGAGAAGCTAGTAGGCACTAAGGGAGTAGCAAGATCTACACCATCAAGGAACATCCTAGCTACAAGAATGGAATAAGCAAGGCCTAGTGGATCAAAACTAGTTGCTAATAGACCAAGACAAAGTGCTCCTTCAGCAAAATATGATTACAGATGATTGATGAGCCATTTGCAACATATTGTTGAAATAATAAGTTGGGGAAGCCATAAGGTCTCAAGCATTTATAGAGTATGGGACAATCATAATAAGCTTACCATATCAACAAGGTGTGCAAGTAATCAAATCTCACTGTAGGTAAGAGAGGATGAGCATTGGAAAAAATAAATATCTAGGAATGCTGCAACCTTTCAAGTAATGTTAAAAATAAGAGAAGAATCCATAGTAGTGGTGATACAACATTAGGATGTAGTAGAAGAAATTCAAGTCATTATTGATCATATAAAAGAATCCTTTAATGTTTCCATTGTATCACTAGCTAATATTATTAGACCAAGATATGTAAAAACCATAGCCAGAATATCTGTGGCCCTAGAAGATCATGAAGACACATTGAATTGACTACAGAAGATAGAATAAGTGATGCAAAATATTTTTGATATTCCTAGTGATATCACTATGCTTCAGTCAAAACTAATCTCAACCAAGGATAAATTATTCATGGCTAAAACTAGAATGTAACATTCTAGAAATGAAGTGCAAAGGCTATAAGAGGAACTAGCTACACTAAGAGTAGAAAGGTAAGAAATTGCACAATACATTGCACCTAACTAGCTAGATCAATTTAGGAATTAACAAATTGACCAATTAATGGCCAAGTCCACCTAGATAGAGATGAAGAATGAGAAGGTAGTATGGAATGCTTTAGTGGTATATGCCAAAACACATGCCCATGCCAAAATCCTAACTACACTAGAAGAAGAAAATAAGAGAATTGCTATAGAGAATGTAAGGTTAACAAACATAGAGAAACATAAGAATGTGCTAGAAGAGAGCATTCATCAACTAAGAAAGCAATTTTCTCAACTCAACCTTAGCATTGTAATATTGACTAGAGAAAATAAAACCTTGTCCATGGAAGAAGTTCATGTTGCATACAAGAAATTAGCCATCAAGATCATAATGTAAAAAAATGAGGCCAAGAAGCAGGAATGATGAATGGAGCATTTCAAAAATCAAGTGAACATGGACAAGCATATTAATGAAAAGGAGATCTAGATGGCCAAAGCCAAAATCAATTCTACCACAACACAAACACCTGATTGGTAACCCATCTTGGACAATCTTGCTCATGTACACCAAGTTGAAATCAAGAACAAAGACATGAAGATTGTAGATCTGATAGAGCACATGGGGCTAGCAAATCTCTGATATGCTAACTTAGTCATGTTAATAGTAGGCAAGTCCAAAATAAGGCTAGAGTAGCAAGTGGTCATAGTTTATGTAACATATGAGAAGAATTTTGCAAAAAGAAAGCATGCATAATAGAAGCTCCACATAGCAAAAGTTGAGCTACAAGTATTCATAGCTAGCTACCAAGATCAAAAGGATGTAACAGCAAACTTGGCTAGAAGAATGACTAATTACCAAGAACTAAGGAAAGTATCTCAGGCTTTTGAAAAAGAAAAGAGGTAGTTTACAACATGGTATGTGAAAGCCAACAAAATGTTCCCATAGTTACTGTGTTCTTAGGAAGTACTAACTACAACAACTATTGCTAAATTTTCCCAGATGGTACATGATCCAAGATTAGAAGAAGAAAAGCTCCAAGCACTACTCAACAAGTATTAGATTTAGAAGTCCAATGATAAGGGAAAGGAGTCGATATAGGAGCCACCATCACTAGGAACATTAAAACTATATCAAGCTTTGATGTTTTGTTTTGTTTTATTTTGATATGTTTCGATCATATGTGTCAATCATGTGCTACTTGATAATTTTACAAACACCAATCAAATCATAATGTAGTATTCATAGTAGAGTCATTTGTGTATATAAGTTATAATGTTAAAGTCTGTACATAACCCCTCAAATTTGTAAAGAACTCTATCCACCTTTTGTTTTAACTTGAGGATAAGATTTTAGTTAGTCATGATGGTATGATAAAACCTTTCTATGTGACCCTATGATATTGTAGTTCTACATACATCATTGTAGATACAATGTAGTAGGTCATGATCATGCCTATAAATACCAATACACTATCACATCGTAACAACAAATTTTTGCCAACACTTGGTAAAATTTTTGTAGTTTGGTTTTGTGAATTAGAATTAGAGTGAATGCTTGCAATGTGATGAATTATAGTTGTTCAAAATATTTATTCAAGTGGATTGTTCTTGGGCATAATTCATTGTTGGAAATAAAGATCAAGATTGTCTTTCATCATTGCAACAATTCATTTAGTATAATTTGACTTTTCATCATGTTTACGTTTATCTATCTTATATTGAATGTTAGTTATAAAATTAACGCTAATGTTCTTGCTTTATAAGTTTAAATATATTTACCTCAATTAGTTGAAGAAGGAGGCAAGATTATCCTCTTACTTATGGTTTTATTCCTACTACCAAACCTTTTGGTTATTGATGAGATGCGATTTTCACAAGCCGCGATATCGCATACGCGATATCGCGTCTGCCGCGATATTGCATCCCACACGATATCGCGTCTTTCCCTGTGATATCGCGTACGCAATATCGTGGTCTTTCGCCAAATCTATAAATAAGAGGTGGCACTCCCCTCATTTGACATCCTAGGCGTAAAGTAGCAAAGCTCTGGTGGATTGATCACCCCAGAGATAGAATATTTTCCATGTGCCCACAGTAGGAGTCCCCCACGTGAACGGTTTTTAATTCGAGCAGCTTTGTACCTGAACGCAAGTTGTGTACGACAATAAAGACGAGCTTTGTGGATAAACCTTGCAGTGCATGGATAGGTTTAATTAATGTTATTTATTACTTTCCTAGTAACGCGGCATGAGTATGACTTGGTTATAAGCGTTGACGAACATGTATGGCTAGCCAAGGAATCGGCTACTCATTGCGATTAGATTCTCTCACCCTTACCTCCTAGAACGTGGGACAAGTAC
>MNCI01009091.1:4181-14206 GCA_015680685.1 Gnetum montanum | reverse complement strand
AGAACTAGTTGGTGAAATAGGTTGTTGAACATAGTATCTGGATGGATCTGGTTGACAATAAAGGTAGTGTTGGTTTGATGAGGGCCTCCTCCATAACTGTGGGTTTTACCACTACAGTTGATAGTAGTTTTGATGCTGATAAGGAGTCTCCCTAGGATAGTATGGTTGGTTGTAGAACTATCTATAATTATATTGTGATGAAGGTAATTTCCTAGGTATTTTATTTTGTACAAAGTTGGGATTCAATGCAAAATCCCAATACTCATGTAGATGTAACATGATTTGGCAAGCCCTTTGGATGGTCATATATGTGGATGTCACATCCATCATCTTCTTCAGTGGTTGAGTTTATAGCCATTTTTTCTATATTCATTTCCCCTATCTATTGATCAATGTTCTTACCTATCTCTTGGTGCCTTTTCCTCCTTTTGTTGTGGTCACTTGATTTGTTTTGTGTTACTCTCTCCTCTACGGTTTGTATGCAAGTTGTAACTTTCTCTTTTATCCATTCTAACATCTTATCTAGCCTTGCCTAAAGTTTAGCAATAGACTGTTGCATTGGTGATGAGACGCGGTTTACACTAGGCCGCGATATCGCGTCTTCTCCTGCGATATCGCGTACGCGATATCGCGTCGCGCCGCCATTTCTATAAATAAGAGGCGGCACTCCCCTTATTTCCCAATCCTGGCTAGTGTAGCGAAGCTCTGGCAGATTGATCACTCCAGAGTTAGAATTTTTCCCCATGTGCCCGCAGTAGGAGTCCTAGAGTGAACGGCTCTTTATTCGAGCAGCTTGTAACCTGAACCCAAGTTGTGTACGGCAATAAAGACAAACTTGATTGGATAAACCTTGCAGCACGTGGTTTCATTTATTGCTTTATTTCCTGCTTTCCTAGTGCGTTCAAGTACGACTTGATTACGAGCGTCTACGGACGTGTACGGCTAGTCAAGGAATCGGCTGCTTGACGCAATGCATGAGTACGACTCAATTACGAGCATTGGATGCTTGGTAACCCAGTAGCGTATTCCAGGATTCTGCGCTTGGTAACTCCCGGGTCTAATGTGTACGGCTAGTTGAGGAATCGGCTGCTCATTGCTAGGCTAGATCGTGTGATAAGTACGACTTAGTTACGAGCACCCACGGGTGTGTACGGCTGGCTAAGGAATCGGCTGCTTATCACACGTAGGCTAAATAGGTGCCTCAGTACGACCACTTCGAGCACTTGCGTTACGTGTGGCGATCCCAGTAACGATTAGCGTTTGGTAAGCTGCAGTTGCATAGTTCAGGGTGTGTCCGGCAAGTGGGAACGGATGCTGACGCTAGTTAATTTAGACTTAGATCTTAGTTAGAGTTAGTTTAGTTTTCTCAACCCTTTCTCCTGGTAGCATAGAAGATAAGCCGAAAATACCAAAAAAATCACATACCTCAGACTTGCTTAACCATACACCGTGACACATACAAGCAAGCCTGGGAAGACAACGAACGATTAACCCCAAGTGTTTCTTGTGGCGTTAAGGCATTTAGTCTGCGGAGTTCGACCGGATCGCGCGTGTACGCTCGTATTCGTATGGTGGAGTGTAGGGGTACCTCGCCACTCATCATTGGCGCCGTTGCCGGGGACTAAGTGTTTTTTCGCCAATTTAACATAAGGGATATCACTCACATCGTTGTGAGCTTAAAACGAACCTTAGGGTTAATCAGTTAATCAAGAACAATAAATAACGGTGAAATTAGCACACCAATAGAAATGGCTTCTTCTCACGAAATCAACTCACCTAAGGACAATACAGGAGAAAGTCAGCATCATACGCATAACCGAGATCAACCATGTCCTCAACAATCTAAGGTCACATATACTCATCCCGATGAGTATGTGCCGGATTTTACCTTTGTTTTCCATCAAGATGAGCAACTGCGGTGGAGAGACATGCAAGGTAACATCGTGTTACCCCCAGATCGATCTGCTCCCAACATGCTTTTCCGTGCCTTGGTACAGATTGGCATGCATGAGCTGTTCGCAGAATACGTTTTGGATGACCATGATACAAGGGATTATCATCCCACAAATGCCCAACGTATTCGGGATGCAAGGCAGGAGAGCCAACATTCACTACTGAAGGGCAAGGTTCCCCACGTCATTAGTGAAATAGGAGAAGAGGAACCCCTCACGATGGGTTTCTTAGAAAATGATGTTCCTCCTCCTCACTCTAGTGAAGAGGTTAGGCATCAGGGCCTTAGATCAACGATACATATTCCAGGCTCTGATCCCCGTGAGCACCAGCTGTTCACGGCAGGAACAACTACTCACACTAATGACGGACTCGTTGATCGTCACAACGATCGGGGCCGAAGCAGCCGAAGAGAAGGCAAGAAACATCACCATGGTGATGGATCCCCTTCTTCTTCTCCTTCATCTCATCATTCACCCTCTCCTTCCACATCTGGGCGCAGCCACCATGAGCATAACGCGGAGAGTAAAGGTAAAAGAGATGAAATGCCTCGACAGGAAGGTCGAGAGGAGTTAGGACAAGGGCAAGGACGTAGGGAGAATAGGGAACCACCACGTAGACATCACAGACGTCATGAAAGAGATGATCATGACGAACCCCTATTCGCAACCCGAAGTATGCTTGATATTAGAGAGGCAGTTAGGATTCCCACAAGGCATTTAAAAGACAGTAGGATCAAGCGTTTGGATATAAATAATATCCCACGTTTTGAAGGGGGATACAACGCTGATCCTCAACATCATTTACAGGCATTCCACGATGCCTGTGCCTTGCAGAACATAGACAATGAGTGGCAGAAACTCAAGTTGTTCCCAAGGACACTCATTAAAGAAGCAGAAAGCTGGTACCGGTCCTTAGAACCGGAAACCATCAGGAGGTGGAGTACGATGCTTGAATTGTTCAACAACAAATATCAAACGTACTCCAGAGTGTCTAACTTGCGTAAGCAGATCCAAGGCTGGAAACAAGGAGCTCATGAATCCTTGGATGCTGCCATGGCCCGTTACTACACATTGCTACATCGTTGCCCGGGCCATGGGTACGCTAAGCGGGATCAACTTCGCCACCTCGTGGATGGGCTACGAAATGAAACGAGAAGAACTCTTGGGACTTACGCCCAAGGGAGACTCTCCCAACTAAGAGCCCATGAAGTTGAAGTATTGTTGGAACAAGTAGCGCAAGAAGAGGGTGAGCTACGGAAAAGAGAAAGTGCGGAGGAATACAACCGTGATCCCTCCCTTCGTAAGAAGGGAGTGAAATTCTGTGATGAGGAGGATGAGTCACCACTCGAAGAGTTGGTGAACAGGAAAACTGTGCCGATCCAAAAGTTAACAACGGAGGTATCGGCTAAGGTAGACCAAATGTGGGATTCCTTAGACTCACGAATAGAAACAGTCCTGAAAATTGTAGAAGAGTCTAAGGATGAGCAAAGTAGTGATAAAAGCAAAGACAAGCGGAGAAACTTTAACCCTGCACATAACAAGGGTAAGGGAAAAATCTCTAACTCCGATGAGGCTGAAAATTCTGATTCAGACAATGACGGTGGATGTGAGGTCTGCTATTATGACCATCCTAAGGGATGTTGTCCAATTATCTCACATCTGCAGGAGTCTGGGGTGTATGCATTAAATCCAAGACTTAATCAACGGCAAACACCCAGAAGGTTACCTTATCCACAAGGTAACCCGAGGCAGTTCCACCAACCCTTGACGTATTATCCAAGTGGAACACCTCCGCAGCCCATCGAGCAACATCAGCAGTGGCAATACCCACAGTCATGGGGGATGCCACAGCCAACACATCGATACCCTTACCGGCAGCCTGATCCTTATGGTTATTATGTGCAGCAGCCAGTTTCTCCAGGTGACGCTATGAGTCACACTCCACGCCGTCACTACTACGCTCGGGAGTACTTCAGAAGGACTCCTTCTCCTCCGGGAGACATTCCACATTCTGTCCATCCTCTAACTCCACCCGCACCTTTTCCTCAAGTAGTTCCCATAACACCTCCTGCTCCAACAATGCAAGGGGAATTACCTACCCAACCGCAGCAACGTCACGCCGCGAGATCTGTAAATATTCAGAGTGTAAATATCCAACCGGACACTAGTTCTGGCGATAACTGTACAAAAAGGAGACCCTTTTTCAGAACTAGGAGCCCGGATAGGCTCTCGCAACAACAAGCGGACGGGTATATGTATAGGCCTCTAACTACTAACACTTCGGAGCACCCTTCAGTCCAAGGGAATGTAACGCATACGGTTATGCTAACACATACCGTAACTGACTGGATCAAGGTAGGCCACCTTCCCAGGAAACTAACTGACCCTGGGAGTCCCTTTATTCATTTGCAGATCGCTGGGAATGCGCCACATCGAGCTCTTCTTGACTCAGGTTCCGGAGTCAACTTAATTTCGCGAAAGATGTATCACGCCTGGAACCTGCCCCAACTTAAGAAGAGCAACATTCAACTGGAGCTGGCAGACCAGTCCATTGCCATCCCATTGGGTTTGGTGGAGGACGTTATCACCACTGTGTGTGGTTGGTCCTACCCAGCAGACTTCCTAGTGATCGATGTTAACAACAACGAAGGGGACTTCCCAATTATAATGGGAAGGGCATGGCTAAGCACAGTAGATGCATGCCTTAGGATCCGTGATCTTTCCTTGGAAATCTCCAAGATAAACATATGTGGAAAGATCGAGAAGAGGATAGTTCCATGCATCACATACAGTGATTCATCGGGTGATGACACGGAGGAAATGTCTCCATGTCACAGGTGTGCCCAGGAAACTCTGCAACAAAGATGCCTGTATGTAGCAACCACACAAGAAGTAGTAGACACCCCGTGGTTGACAGCTTCTCATAAGGGCAAACAAATATGCATGGAACGAACTGAGGAAACTCATGCCAACAACCGTGGCATAGACACACTGGAACGTGAGCGTCGCCAACTTCCAACCCTGAATTTAAGATCATCAATTTGGAGAAGTTGGGCACTGCTTAGAAATTCAAATAGGCGCTCACTACTTCGGATCTCTCCCTCACAACTCAGTCATGGGGGAGATGGCCACCTATGCTAATCATATGGGGCCCTCAGTTCTTTTTCAGTTTTTGTTTTACACATTTTTGTTTTACAACGTTTTTGTTTTTCACATTTTTGTTTTACAATTTCTTTAACTTTTCTAATTTTTGTTTTACAAATTTCTTTAACTTTTCTTGTTTTTGTTTTACAACATCGTTATATTTTTCTATCTTTTTGTGTGTGTGTGTGTGTGTGTCATCCATCATGTAAATTCGTCACCCAATAAGTGTTCGGGCCGATGGGATGAACTGTTTTTCATTAATTGCTAATGTTTGGTTTTTACCTTTAAGTTACATTGTTGATACTAAGGTATGTTCTTTTGATATGGCAGGCAATGAGATCACTTCATCCATCCATCCATCAAGTCTATGGTTTCCCTTGGCTTGGAAATGTACAGTTCCCTTCCAATAAGAACTTTAACGAACCAGTGACTGGGCATTTCTCAAACTAAGGAAGGACTCAAGGATTTGAAAAGGGTGTGACTTCAAGGGAACTTGGTGCTCTTGTGTTGGTCATTCACTTGGGTGCTTGGATGTTTTCTTCTTGGGTTTTCTTACCGTTCCGATGTAACCCAATAATCGGAAGCTGAGACAATAAAAATAAAGAAGTCTTTGCATGGTGTGGTCCCCACGCATAAAAACACAAAACAAAAAAAAGAAAAAAAAAAATGGAAAAACAGAAAAAAGAGAAGAAGAAAAAGCTAAAAAGCTAAAAGTGAGGATTCAAAGCACACCCCTTAGACGGAATAAATTTGGGCTACAAGCACTGGTTATGGAACCAAAGTGTTCCCTCTAACTAAGGCCCTTCTCGCTTCCCATTCTCTCTGTTGTTTCGTCGGAATGGTGGTGGCTTCTCGAAGTTGCATCCTTGTTACCCAAGTGGATGATTTAACCAACTGCATTGATGCGAAGTCACTGGAAGTGGTTGGTTTGAGGCCAGAGTTGGAATGAGATTCGCCAAGTCACATTAATCATGAAACACACAAGGGGCTGTACACCACCTTGTTCTTGGGATTCCATTCCACTTCTCTTCTTCCCATCCTTCTCTCCATTGTTCACCTCATTGCCGGTTGTATCATTGTATATACTTTGGTTGATGCTTTGTTTTCTTTTTGGTAAATTCTTACGGTTAAGACTTTAACTCTTGTTCCAAAGGACATTCCCAGAGCCCACGGACTCTTTGAATGTGGGATTGTCAGGGCATTAAGGGCATGAGCCTGCTTTGGGGAGGACCCACTGACATTCCTATTTGGAACATTAGTTAACTTCTTTTCCTTAACGTTTTGCAATTAATTAACATTTTTGTTCATTTCCATCATGACATCCTTTTTATCGATGCCATAGTTGTCCCTTTTTACCTATCATTCCTATTCCTTTTCTCTCTCCATTCTAACGCTACCGGAGGTTCGCGATTAGTCATGGGGGTACGGGGCCTGATTTTTCGATTTTTATCCTAAGCCCCGGATTTTTTCGTTTTTCTTCCTAACCCCTATACCTTCGGTAGTCATCATCTACATTTTCCCAGATCCATATTAGCCATACCACAACTTAGCCAAGGAACCTAAACCGAAGCAAGGTATGCTTTACTTAATGATTCAATTACCCTTGCTAATATATGATTGTGTTGTGTGTGCAGATGGCAATCATACAACAACGGAATGGATCTGGAGCAGACACTTGGAATGGAGCAGCGCTGAAGCAGCATGCAAGGAGTGGAATTGATAATGCGCTTACAGATGGACAACGAAAGGCGCAATCTAGGCGTTGGCAGCAACAAGACTCTTCTCTCTTCTTCTCTTCTATTCTCTCTCCTCTTTTCTCTCAGCTGCCAACTGTGGCCTGATGTCATTGTAATAAGGTGTTCACCCATGTTGTCATGAACACCAGTTTTTGTCAAGTCTTGTAATAAAGACCGTTCACATGTCATCCCATTAGTTCCATTTCCCCTAATAATCCCATACCTACCTGATATCATTGTAAGGAACTCGAGGACGAGTTTTCATTCAGTCATGGGGGTATGATGAGACGCGACTTGCACTAGGCCGCGATATCGCGTCCCATGCGATATCGCATACGCGATATCGCGTCTTCTCCTGCGATATCGCGTACGCGATATCGCGTCGCGCCGCCATTTCTATAAATAAGAGGCGGCACTCCCTTCATTTCCCAATCCTGGCTAGTGTAGCGAAGCTCTGGCAGATTGATCACTCCAGAGTTAGAATTTTTCCCCATGTGCCCGCAGTAGGAGTCCTAGAGTGAACGGCTCTTTATTCGAGCAGCTTGTAACCTGAACCCAAGTTGTGTACGGCAATAAAGACGAACTTGTTTGGATAAACCTTGCAGCACGTGGTTTCATTTATTGCTTTCTTTTCTGCTTTCCTAGTGCGTTCAAGTACGACTTGATTACGAGCGTCTACGGACGTGTACGGCTAGTCAAGGAATCGGCTGCTTGACGCAATGCATGAGTACGACTCAATTACGAGCATTGGATGCTTGGTAACCCAGTAGCGTATTCCAGGATTCTGCGCTTGGTAACTCCCGGGTCTAATGTGTACGGCTAGTTGAGGAATCGGCTGCTCATTGCTAGGCTAGATCGTGTGATAAGTACGACTTAGTTACGAGCACCCACGGGTGTGTACGGCTGGCTAAGGAATCGGCTGCTTATCACACGTAGGCTAAATAGGTGCCTCAGTACGACCACTTCGAGCACTTGCGTTACGTGTGGCGATCCCAGTAACGATTAGCGTTTGGTAAGCTGCAGTTGCATAGTTCAGGGTGTGTCCGGCAAGTGGGAACGGATGCTGACGCTAGTTAATTTAGACTTAGATCTTAGTTAGAGTTAGTTTAGTTTTCTCAACCCTTTCTCCTGGTAGCATAGAAGATAAGCCGAAAATACCAAAAAAATCACATACCTCAGACTTGCTTAACCATACACCGTGACACATACAAGCAAGCCTGGGAAGACAACGAACGATTAACCCCAAGTGTTTCTTGTGGCGTTAAGGCATTTAGTCTGCGGAGTTCGACCGGATCGCGCGTGTACGCTCGTATTCGTATGGTGGAGTGTAGGGGTACCTCGCCACTCATCAATTGGCAAGGTTTGTTGTGAAATCACCTCATCGAGAACTACTTCTTTTTCCTTATCACAAAGATGAACCCTCTTCTTTTGAAGAGTTGGATCCCAATGGTATTCCTCAACATTCTCTCATTTACATAGCTCTCCTTCTTCTTTTGCCACACGCTCAATTAGCCTTTAGAGTTGATGAATTCTCAGTCCATATAATTGACCTTAAGCATATCTCCCAAGGATCTCTCTAGTTTGACTATGAAGCCCATCTATGATGTGGAAAAACTGCTCTTCTTAAGAGAAACTATGACTTGGACATCTATGTAGTAGAGAATAGTATCTATCTAAGGCCATATCCAAGGGTTCATGTTGTTCCTATTTCCATCCTTGGATTTGTTTCCTTAGTGATGAGTAGCGAGGTATCCCTACGCTCAACCATACGAATACGAGCGTACATGCACGATCCGATCGAATTCTAAAGACTAAGTGCTTATGCACCTTTACAGAACCCGGATGGGTTAGTCAATCATTTTCTTCCCAAGCTTACTTGTATAGCACAATTGTATGGTTAAGTAAAATTGAGATATATGAATTTTATATATTTCTATGTTTTATGTCCTAGTGCTACAAAGGGAGAAGTGAACTACTTAAGTAACCAATTTAAATTAACTAATCGACTATGCTCTAACTAGTCCTAACACCAGCATCCTTCCCACTTACCGTCCACATCCTGAACTAGTGCAATACTACTAGGATTACCAAACACTAATCGTTACTAGGTTACCAAGTGTTCCACACATGCTTGAAGTGGTCGTACTAAGTGTGCTTACTTGGGAGAGCTAACAAGGTGAGTGAGAGAGCATTAATTAACTAAGGAAAGCATTAAATAACTGTAAATAACATTAAATAAGCAATTCTGAATACTGCAAGGTTTATCACAAAGTTCATTTTTATTTCCAGCCACAAGGTGTGCTTAGGTACACAATGCTCAAATAAAGATTCGTTCGCTTTATGACTCCTACTATAGGTACTCAAAAATAATTCTAACTTTGAGAAGGAAAAAACGCAAGAGTTCGGGTAAGGGACTAAGACTAAATTAACCAACTATTTTTCTATTGCCAAACCAAGTACGCCTGCCTTTTATTTATAGGTGACAAGACAGACCCCGATATCAGATATCCAATATTTCTTGGAAGGCTTCGATATCACATACACAATATCGTAGATGCAATATCACGACCCCGATATCATGGCTCATCATACCCCCATGACTGAATGAAAACTTATCCTAGAGTTCCTTACAAAATATTGGAAAGGTATGGGATTATTAACTAAATGAGAATTGACAGTGACAGGGAATAACAGACTCAAAGTGCCTGTGAACAGATTGACAAACATATTACAACATTGGTGTTCATGCCCTTTGTGGTGAATACTATACATAGATGACATCTAGACCGTCATCTGACAGTTTGAAGAGAAAGAGAGAGAGAAAAGAAAATGAGGCACGTTGCTGCCAATGTTAGAAATGTGCACTCTGTTGTTCATCCATAGCCACATGACCAAACTTGTTTCTTACGTAAACGCTCTAGCTCCAGTCCAATCCAAGTGCTTCCTCCTATCCTAGTCCATTGTTTGTGTAATCGCCATTTGCACATACAACACAATCACGAATTAGCAAGGATAGATAAGCCATAATGTGGTTGATACCTTGCCTTGATATAAGCGCATTGGCTAGGTTGTGGGTATGGTAGATACTAGGTTAGAGGTTTTTAATTGATAACTATCCAAGGTGTAGGGGTGAGATAGGTGATCGAATGGAAAAACTTGTAACAGGGCCCCCACAACTAAGAGCAAACCTCCA
>MNCI01009084.1:149843-179534 GCA_015680685.1 Gnetum montanum | reverse complement strand
TTTCTTTTTAAGAATATGGTAATATCATCCAAATAAACCATAACAGATTTACCTATTAAACCCTTAAAGGCTAAATCCATTGCTCTTTGAAAAGTAGCTCCAACATTTGACAATCCAAATGGCATTCTTTGGTAAGCGAAAGTTCCCCATATAGTGATAAATGTTGTCTTATATCTATCATTTTTATCTATCATGATCTAATTATAGCCTAAAAACCATCTAAGAAAGAATATACTTGACAACCTGATACTTTGATCAACATCTCATCAACTCTAGAACGTGGATACTTATCCTTCTCCAAATCTTCATTCAAATTCCTAAAGTCTACACAAAGCCTAATGTTACCATTTTTCTTGCTTACTAGAACAAGGTTAGTAAGCCATGTCAAATATTAGATTGGATATATGATTTGATCTTGTAATAACTTCTTGATCTTGGCTTCCATAGCTAGTTCAAATAATGGATTGAATTTCCTTTGTTTTTGCTTAACATTTTTACAACCTTATATTAAAGAAATTTTATGTGTCATCACATCTAGTCTAAAAGCTTTAAGATCATCATAAGACCAAGAAAAATTGTCCAAATTATTTTTTAGGAGTGATAACAAGTTTTTCTTGAAAACTGAATTCTTTTCCTTAATGATATTTAACATCTTTGGCATCTCATTATATCCAAGATTTACTTCTTCGAAAGCTTGATCATTAGGATTTTGTATATCTTTTCTGATAAACAAATTTTTTACAAACTGATATTCATAATCAATTATCCTTTTAGGAATTAAATTTACCTTAAATTTTAACATTGTCTCAAGTATGACTTGACCTTGAAATTCTTGTTTGTTTCTCATGAATTTAAGTACTTAATCATCATCTTCAAATACTTGCAAATTTTTTATGTTATATGGTACTAATGGTTTATGTTCTTCTTCAATCATTACATGCCCATATACTTCTATCTTTTACATGTCTAATGTCAAAGCTGCTTTTGCTAAGTCATCTGCTATATAATTACCTTCTCTACCTATATATTCTATATGGTAGTGCTAAAATTGTCTAACATTTTGTAGACAAGTTGTTTATAAGGTTGAAAAAATGAGCTTTTCACTATGTAATTACCTTTAACTTGTTCACAAACTAATCTCGAATCTTCTTTTATAATGATTACCTTGATTTCTTTTCCCAAAGTTGTTCTAATACCAATACACAAAGCTTCATATTCAGCCTTGTTGTTAGTACAAGGGAATGATAGATGAATCACCTTTAGAATTTCTGGTGAATCATTTCTTACTATAACTATCCTAGCTCCTACACATTTAGAATTACATGAGCCATCAAAGTACAATTCCCATTTGTTCTCATCTTTCAATTCTTCTTTTTTAGAACTATAAGTTTCTTGGAGTGTAAAAATTTTGATTTTGAAAGCCTTTTTTCCAACAATTTTACCTTTTCCATTTAAAGTAATATTATCAATCATCAAAGGTTCACTATACACATATATTTGGTTTGGTTCTCCTTTCCAAGGTAACCACATGTGTGAATAATTTGTTGATATGTAACCTTAGAAATTCATACTCCAACTTCTACTCAATAAGAGACTATGTGAGCCTGGTATATCTACCACTTGAATAGTTACTCTACTTTTGACACAAGGTTCAAAACCAATTTCCAATAGAACATTTGGTAATTGACCCACAATCTTCACTCTGCTTTTTTCCACTTGAATAATCTTTTAATTTGATTTTTCAAGAATCAAACCAAGTTTCTTGCATATAGATAATGGCATTATAGTATATGTGGCCCCAGAATCAACAAAACAGTTATGCAGATATTTATCCTTTAACATCATTGCCAAAAGAAAAGGAGGAGCTTCTTGTTCAGGAATACAATCATAACTAGCCTTTTATTTTTCACTTTTATTAGACACATAACTTAACTCTAATTCTCTAACCCTCCTTTTTTCTTTAATAAACTCTAAAGCCTTTCTTTGTTGATCTCCTATTTGTAGTAATTGATATATGCTAATATTGTCCATGACATGGTTAAGATCTTCAATCAAATCAAATTATCCATCTCCAATAAAACTTGGTTTCTTTATCCATTTATTGAAAGACTAATTTGGAGTACTTTGTTCTACTTAATCCTTTTTATTCTTATTTTTCTCACTTCTACTTGGCTCGAAAGCCTTTCTCTTAATAGATGGATAAGTAATGACATTTGAAGGTCTATAAGTAGTAGTCTTTCTTTTCATCTTAGATTATATTCATTTTCCTCATTGTTATTACACTCCTCATCTGAGGATATATCTTCTTCAAAACTTGGTAGAGAAGAAGTATCGCTAGACCTAGAATTAGAAAATTTGCTTGCATAATGAACACTAGATAGCTCATTATTAGATTCAATATCAAGGAAGTTGGACACAACAATATTACTATCATCCTCATCTTCTACTAACTTAGTATCTTGATATTTATGTTTTCTATTTATCTTTTCCTCCTTAATATTAACTCTTTCCAAGGCTTTTTCTAGTTTCACTATTTTGTTGGACATATCTCGCATTAATTGTCACTTTTCAGATTTTCTTCTTTCAGGTTCTTGCTCTATCTTAATATGAGATAGACCTAGTAAAGCTTTCAATTGAGCAAAATCTTGCATAGGAATCATAACATTTTCTTCTCTCTTTTGAGTTGTAATAATCTTTTCATGATTTAGGTTTAACTATTTTTCTAACTATATAGCTTCACTAAAGTAGTGATTTGGTGTAGTTAAGTTCGGAGTTCTCCTTAACCAAATTGAAATGTTGGGGTTGACAACCTTAAGATAACTTTCTCTAAGAATTTCATCTAATGGTCTATATTTTCTTTGAAAGAGCCCACAAATTCATTAAAATTTGATGTTAAAATCTCTAATTAATTCTTTGACTCCTTGCTTAGCTTGTATTAACCCATAATACAATTGTTGTTGATCTAATTGATCAACAAACTAGGCTAATAAAATACTTTTCATGTCATCCCAACTTGTGATACTATTGCTTGGCAAGTCTGAATACCAATCTAAGCCATATCTTTTAGATTTGCTACAAATAATCTACAGGCTTGATCTTGGTGTTGAACATTTGCAAGAGCTAAAGCTAACTCAAACATGTAAATATATTCTTCAACTAAGTAAGATTTTCTAGGAATAAAAGGCTCAAGAAAATATTTATAAACTGCCTTAGGAATATCATTGTAGTTTTGAAATCCTAATGGTGTGACTCTTTGCCAAGGATTTGCCATCTTATTCTTTTGGATTGTTGAACTCTTATACTTCTTAGACCTTCTCTTATAAACTAACAAACTATATAGAAGGGGTGATCTTCTCAACCTTCTACTCTTTAATCCATTACTTGTCCCAAACTCAAAAACCTTCTTTTGTTCTTCTTCTGATGAAGAATCAGTCTTATAATTAAGAGCTTCCTTTGAATCTTTGAAACCTTATAAACTATCAATCTTGTTGGTCATGAACTGAAAATAGAATCTAATTTCTTAAGCCTTTATAGTAAAAAATAATTATCGGTATGCTAGGACTATCAAGATTATGAACTTGGAGGATAAATTTTCAACCCTCCTTCTAGTGCCAAAATAACTATTGGCAACCATTTGGGACATGAGTGCCAACGAGTGCCTCAAACAGGATTTAGGTGCTCGCTAGTCTCTAGCAACACCAAGACCCAAATACCTTCAAATAGACTCAATAGTTAAACATGAGTATGTGTTTTCTATTTTGAATGTTGAAATAGTTGGGTTATGTATAAAACTATAATCAGCTATCATGAAAGAGATTCGACCAACTTTGTAAAAAAACTATGAGTTATTGGAGATTTTTATTTTGTTCAATTACTTAGTCTATACGGTCCTTATAATACCTACTTGTAACAAATAAAATTTTGCAAAAACCATTCAAGTACAACTCTGCCAATCTACTCCAAATTTTCCCTAGAGAGAGAAAGTTCCACAAAAAAACTAGAAATAGAACAAGATTCAATAAAAAGAGAAAGAAAAGAAAGTAGATTTGTTTAAAAAATCTCAAATATTTAAGCAAGGAAAATTAATATTAGGAAAAACTTCATAATAAATTTATCCTTAATTTAATATCTATGAATTGTTCAAATTTTCCAGGCTCAAACAAGCAATTTCCTAAAGACAATCCTACTAAACTACCAAAAATTGCTGCATAAAACAACACATACATGTTTCTATTTTAGCTAGATAATAGTTGTCAATGATTGCATACAATAGAGCTTTCAAATATTTTTTGACAATTTCAAATTGAAATAACAAAGGAATATACTTTAAAAAATCAAAAAACTATTTTAGTCCTATCAAAATACCAAAGATTTTTTTGAACCCTCTAGACTATTGAATTGCTCAACTGGCTTGACTATAGCAAAGGCTCTCTTATAGTAATCCTAATAGTAGCCTTAAACATTACATAATAATAAACTTCTCTATTAAATTGCTATTGAGGCTTCCCAACATGAGCTCTTCTATGGTAAATCTTAATAAGAGTCTACTATCACGCAACAAATAACTATAAAAGTGATCTAAAAATCTTAGATTTAAATACCAAACATGATACTACCTAAACCACTAGCTAAGCAACTAAAACAAAAGAGGAAAGAATAAACTCACAGGACTAAAACAAAGTGGTTGAAACGATGTCTTTAGCAAGCCATCTTACAAGCAAGCTTCAAGTTTTTTCTTCCTAAAAAGCTTCTCTCTTAATGTCCATCCTTAAAGCCCTTTTTATAGTGACTTTAGGGTAGTTACAATCATCACGAAAAGTTGATGTGGGTTACAAATATATAAGGGATTGATTTATAACCACCCTAGAAGTCATCACTTCCAAAGGAAGTTACTAAAAATTTAAGTTATGCTAGCCAAGTGTATCTTTAGTAACAAATATCATGGAGATTACCATGGGAAGTTATAAAAATTTAAGAAATATATGCCATAGTTGGCAAGTGTCCCATCCATCAATAACTTCTCATGACATACAAACTTTAAAATAATATACTTATTTAATCTGTGCATGACCAAGGGCTAACCACATTAGCTAGGTTAGAGAATAAAATAATATACAACTTTGAAGTAGAAAATTAATTTATTTTTCAACAATAGCCACATACTTCTCACTCTCGATGATATAACATTATCATTTTTAACTTTTCTAATGTTTAAAATCCATTGTTTTCACTAATGGAAACC
The DNA here is from genome assembly GCA_015680685.1 of Gnetum montanum. Classification (NCBI taxonomy): domain Eukaryota; kingdom Viridiplantae; phylum Streptophyta; class Gnetopsida; order Gnetales; family Gnetaceae; genus Gnetum; species Gnetum montanum. The sequence continues at coordinate 174,292 of MNCI01009084.1, read as the reverse complement.
CAAATCAATCATGCTAGGTGGCCATAGCTATTGGATGTGTAACGTCACTATTGTCACTCATGTCTTACCTATTAATGTAGTAATCATTCTAGTTCAATTGTTTTCTATTACCTTGGTTCAAAATGTATCTATGACATTGTTGATGGATGAGGTTCAGCTTCCACAACAAAGATTAAGTGATGCGTATGGAGTAGAAGTAGGTTTTGTAGTTTATATTATCAAGTTTTCTACTATCATGGATGCATGAAACCCTTGACAACACATGTTGTCTGATGCCTCCACTTGCACACTAATTTTTCTCATAGACCGACACCACTATAACTCCCTAGTAGCCCATCGTCATGCATGGAGCTTCCATGAAAAAATCTACCAAGAAAATCATTATTCCTTTCACAATAGCAGAAACTAAAAGCATTTTGAATCTACTATTATTTCCTACTACCTCTGTGCAAAGCAAGGGAACTTTAACTACAAACATAAATCATAATAACCTTTCTCTGTTTGTCTCTTTTTTGATGATACCAAAGTGAGCAAGTTTAGGAGGAGCATTGTTCATTAAGTAAGAAGTTGTAGTGACTCATGGAATTATGAGCAAATCCTATGTCTTATTCTACCATCTCTAGGTAATTCCACAACCATGTCATTCTCTGCACATATCCTAAAATTGCAACATTCCAAGGACCCAAATTTTCATAAGTATTTCCTTGAATTCATTAGTGACTTCATCGGTTTTATCAGTTTGCCCCTCATGATCAAAAAATCTACATCTAATTTTTAGTAAATCTTTGCTTCTAGAATGAGCATCTAATAGTGCATCGCGTAACTTATTCAATTGTTTAAAACTGATTTTTACTTAACACTAGGATCTCTAAAGTGCAAGGTTTATATACTTTAATAGATTTTATTTTGATCATTGTTACGTGTATGTCAATGACATCAACCTTGATTTCTAAACTTTGACACTTTTTCATTAATTTTTCCTTACCACCATTCATATATATTTAATTATTATGCTCTTTTTCATTGTCTCAATCCTGATTTTCCAACTATCAAAAATAAATTGGGGAAATAAAAATCTAATCCATGAAATGATTTAAAGGTGTCAACATTACTATCATTAGGCAATGATGATTAGTGAATAGAATTGACATTACTTATTTACTTTAATTTTCTTTTCAATCATTTATTATTGATAGGTAACATTAAGTGATTATTAGTTCTAATGTGTCATGTTAATTTCAACTATCAATTACACAAAGATGGATAACTTAAAATAGCATGAAAATTATCTTTATTTTCATAAACATTTTTACAACTAAGGCACATCATAACTCTTGATAGGATGTCTTATTGCAACATCAAATACACTTGAAGTTTTAAAAATAATTCTATGCATCAAATATAAATAACATAGAAAATAATACAAATGAATATTCAACAACCTTATATATCTTCAACAGTTTCTCCTTTGCTTCCTCATCAATTTACATTGGAGTAGGCTCTTTTTCCAACCTCTAGACACTTTTCCCAAGATCTATACACAAAGATCAAGACAAATAGGTTAGTTTTATTTTATTTTATCAAATAAATAAAATAAAATAAAATGATTACCTAAACTTTTTATGCTTACCCTACATCTTTCTATAAATCTCTAGTATATGTTGTTCTATCTCCTTCAAGCTCAAGTTGGTTGTGTCTAACTTGTCAAAGACTAAACTTTGAATCTTCAATCAAATGTTAACTCACTCTTCTTCATAAAAATTTACCTCCTTTGGGATGAATCATCATCATCTTCTTCTGCTGTAGGTTCTTCTTAGGGCCCTCTTTCGTCTTCCTCTACTGTGATAATCATTACAATATAGGCAACATCTTCAAATAGTCCTTCAATTTAGTCTATTTAATAAACAAAATTATTATTTCTTCATCAATGTATAAACTCTTATTCTCTTTTAACAATCAGTAGTACTCTCTTTTGTACCACCACTTATTTGTTTGATACTTTTTGCCTCAAGTCTCCCATGCTACTATCAAGTTTCTTAAACTCATCATGGAATGAGTCATCACTAGAGCCAATTTCTTTCTTTTCATTAGCACTTTCTAGAACTCTATAGCTTTATTCATTTCTCTCTAGTATGCATGGGTAAGATGGTTATACCTAACCATGGTACTGCTCTTTATCTCTGCTTCCAACAACTCCGCTTGATCAAACAACATTCTTATTTAACACTCATTCTCTTCTTTATCCTTTCATCTTTGTTTCAAAGAATTTAAGAGTATGATGTTGGTATTGGCTTACTCTATGGCCAATAATCTCATATCCTTATCATAGTTGAGAGCAACACTTATTTTGTTTACAATAACAAAATAAGCTCCTTGAAGAACAATGATAAGCTCCTATTTAACATCTACATAAATATCAAGCAAATATTTAATGTCACTACTATAGACATGCTAAAATCAAAGAGACTCGTGAGAGAAATCTAGTTCTTATCCATTTTTTGAACTTCAGAGAGACAAATTTTTCCCCCAATTGGTAAGGTCATTTTCGGGTAGTTCAATCTCTACAAACTAGCACCTACATTCTATTTAATCTAGATAGAAATAAATTTCTAAATCCCATCAATAGAAGCTTTCTAAAGCACTACTACATATAACCAATTCACAAAATTGAACCTAATGACTATTCAAGACTGAACATGTGTTCTCCTAGCAGCAATCTACTTTCTATTAGTTCTTTCACACTAGGACAAGATATGCATTATGTTAGGATAATAGGTTTGCTCTAAACGTTGTTTAATGTTACATTATTTTGATTACTAGTCCCTCTCTCTATCTCATATTCTACTATTTATCTAACTATTTTCTTCATATTTTCCTATGCTAGCTACCTCATCTACTCTACATACTCTGCACAATCAGTGAGATTTTTAAGTAACTATATCTCTCATTTCTTTCATGTGAGGGTATGACTGAGCATATTATTGAGTGGGAAAGGGATGGATTGCTTTGACAATATATTTCAACCATACATTGTGTAGGATTTAGCCATTTCCCATTTTTCTCACATAGCATCATTTTCATGATAGGTGTATAGGAAATATGCTCTTTTCTCCCCTTCTTTTTGCTTTCTATCTTTGCATATTATAGTTTCCTTTTCCTTATAATATATTTCTCTTTTCTTCCTCTCATCCCCTCTCCTCATATATTTCTGTTCCTCTCTATATTCATCATTAGTAAGGCCAAACAAGAGTCTCTACTCCAATGTAGTAAGGGACTGTTTAGTGTAGAGTGATGTCAGAAGTATGAACATTCATATGAGTGCAATAAGGGAGACATCAGTTTTAGAAATCTAGCTATGTCCCATTTATGTGATACAACACCCCACCATTAGTGTATTGATGACATCCCTAGCATGCTTTCCCTCTATTTTATTGCTTTCTTTTTCCATTTCCATCTATATTCCTATCTTTTTCTCTTTTTATGCTTTGCATTAGTGAGGTCAAAGGAGTGTCCCTACTTTCCTTCGGTTATGAGGTAATTGAGAGAATTGAGTGGGTTAGGGAGTTGATGAGTGGCGAGGTACCCCTACACTCAACCATACGAAATGAGCGTAGCACGCGCGATCCGATAGAACTCCACAAACTAAGTGCCTACATGCCCCATGGAACACTTGGGGTTAATCATTCATTGTCTTCCCAGACTTACTTGTGGTTGTCACGGTGTATGGTTAAGTAAGTCCGAGGTATATGATTTTTATGGTCTTTTATGTTTTATCTCCTATGCTATCGAGGTGAAGGGTTGAAGAAACTAACTAACTCTAACTAATGAACTAAGTCTAAATTACCTAGCGTCAGCATCTGTTCCCACTTACCGTACACACCCTGAACTGATGCAACCGTGGCTACCAAATGCTAATCATTGCTGGGATCATTACACATAACGCATGTGCTCGAAGTGGTCGTACTGAGGCACTTAATTAGGAGGAAAGGGTTGAGAAAGCTAATCTAGCCTAAGTGCGATGAGCAGCCGATTCTTTGACTAACCGTACACATCTTGGTGCACGACTACCACTGGGATTACCAAGCGCAGATCCTGAATACGCCACTGGGTTACCAAGTATTCACACTAGATGCTCATAATCAAGTAGTACTCATACCACGTTGCGATGAGTAGCTAATTCCTTGACTAACCATACACATCCTTAGATGCTCGTAATCAAGTCGTACTCATATCGCATTCTAGGAGTTCAAGGGTGAAAGAGAAAACAATAAATAAAATCCTATTCCATGCACTGCAAGGTTTATCTAGGAAGCTGGTCTTTATTTCCGTACACAACTTGTGTTTAGGTACAATGTTGCTCGAATAAAGATCCGTTCACTTTAGGACTCCTACTGCAGGCACATGGAAAATATTCTATCTTTGGAGTGATCAAACTACCAAAGTTTCCCTACTTCTAACTTAGGATGGAAAAACAAGGGAGAGCCGCCACTTATTTATAGACTTGGTGGCGGACCGTGATATCGCGTACGCGATATCGCAGGGGACGACTCGATATTGCGTACGCGATATTGCATGGGATGCGATATCACGGCCTATGCGAATCGCATCTCATCAAGAGTGCTTTACTAAAATTTTTATGAAATTTCTAGCTTCTAGCCACGCCCTACTTCTATAGTGTAGCAATCCACCATAGGTGTATCAACAATATCCTAGACTTTCTCCCCATTATTCCACTTCATTTAAATTTTCTTGCATGTATCTAGTAAGGTATGTCTTTAATTAAGGGATTCTCCTTTAGCTTTTCAACAATATCCATCAATAGGGAACAATGTTATACCCACTATGAGTTTTTTCTACATAAGTCAAAGTTTTTGGTTCACTCCATGACTTTTCAATTTAAGTAATCTTAAATAGTCTAACTTCAACATCTTGTGTCATTAATAGCATTATTTCTAGTCTCTAACTTTAACGTTTTCTACAAAAGATATCTCATGTTACATGTTGCATCATTTTTGGATGCTTATCTTTGTCTTCAATTTTGGCATCCAACATCATCTCTTGCATCAATCCTAACTTCAAGCTTTTCAAAAAATTCTACTCTTAATGTAGAGTGTCATTTTTCTCTTCAACATCCACTATCAATCCTTCTTTTGATGTCTAACATTTTCTTTTACATCAACTACATTTTCAACATCTATTATAACTACATATCATTTCTTCTATCTAGAATATTCTAGAAGGTTTTGTACGTCTCAATGCATCATTTTTTCATGATCTACGAGGCATTTATGGCCTATAAGAAGGGATGCAAGTAAATGGAAAGGTATTAATAGTTGGTTGGTTGGATGAGAACATTGGAAGATCAAGTATTTTGCGAACTTTTCAAAAGGCTTATCATTCTCTAGAAGATTATCACTTTTCCAACAATTATCAAAGAACTCTATGTGATTCTCAATTCCTTAGAGTTCTTTTTGATTTTCCTTTCTACTTGCTTATATATTTGTATTCCCTTCTTATTATCCTCCTATCGCACAAAGAACTATTCAGATCAAAATCAACACACATATCTAATTCTATTTCCCTTTCCATCATTCTTTCTTAGTTTCTAATCTACTACAATTCTATCAAATCTACAATCAAGCACATACATCAAAGTGAGAAACAAAGTTAAATAGCACTTTTCCAATCATCCTTGATCCCTGGTTCCATCTCACTAAAATGTTGCTCCATCTTTCTAGGTTTTTTAACCTAGATATTTTATCATTTTGTATTACTATTTTTTAAAAAATATTTTTCAATGAATTTTTCTTTTATTTATCTTGCAGGTCTATCTTTCTTTAGCCACATGCATTCCATTATTACATAGATCAAATTTTACATAATGTTTCTTATTCTTCTACATTACATCATGCATGCATCTTCTTCTATCTGTTTCATTCCACTAGCTATTCCATGCATTACTATTTCCTTTTTGTTTACTTATGTTTGGAAAAAATACAATCTTAGATTGTTAAATTTTCTAACGATTTGTAAGTCCCTTTTCAATTTAGAGAATTCATTTTCTTTAGATTATTTGGTGGTTGTGGAATTGCTTAGCTCATTTTCATGTTAGGTTATGTCAAATCTTGGATTATGATGATTCTTACCATAATAATAGCAGGCTAGATGATGTGACAAAGAAAAATGATTAATATATTCTAGTATGGTGTTCAAAAAGGAGGAGAGATCTTACTTTTTGGATCCTTATTAACTATTATATGGATATGTGATACGATGTTACAATGCCTTTTTGTTATCGATGCCTATACTTGTTTCACGCTTTTTTATTCTTATGCTACTTAGATTAATTTTATACATCATATATCAAACATGTATATTATTGGAATGGATTATATAGTTCAAGCATATGTTTACATCTTGATATGTTTATCTTAGATTTATGCTCTAATTTTATGCGCATAGTATTTATCCTACAAACGTTGTATTTTATGCCTTCATGCAAACCGATTCTCAAGTTTTGAATGTTACCAAAACAAGGAAGATTGTTGATAGATCCCTATTCTATATGTCAAACCTTATAAAATGGAAATCATCTATGCTTATAATCAATTTTTATTCTACATGAGTTAATCATAAATGGAAAAATATTAGATTAATATCAAGTTGAGTGGAGAATTTGATAAAAAAACAATAAACGTCTATTCTCTTGTCAAGTCATCTAATTTGCCAAATAGGCATATTTCCTGAATGTAAGGGAAATTGCATAGTATATGTCTATACCAATAAGAAGACATGTATCCCACACAATAGACAACTATATCCCAAAGTAGACGTCTTTCCTAAAAGTGGATAGTAGTACAATAAGACATCTACTCTCACAAGAAGACGTCTTTCCCGAATGGCCTACATCCCAAACATACATATCTTTGACCAAATTAGATGACTGAGATAATTATAATAGTCATTTTTTAAAAAAAAATTATGAGGTAAGGATTAGAATCCTAATGCAGTACACACAACCCAAGCAATGAACATCAAGCTCATTGGAAAATAAAGCTACAAAGTGAAATTTCCTCTCTATTTTCTTATGTATGTTTTAGCATTCTTCTTCTATGTACCTAACTTAAGAAATCTCAAGTGAGTTCCATTTTTTTTAAGTTATTCATTTTTTCCCCAAGGGGTTGTGTAGTTCTCTTAAGAGAGATTACTCTTACATAGTGTGGTATGAAGTAATTGTATGGACTTCTTATTTTACTGTATTGCAGAACTTTAACTTAACCTAAACTTTACTTTCCCTACAATCTATTTCCCATGTATTTCTCTTAATGTTCACTTTCCTAAAGAAAATAGAATAAATATGATCAATGTCAAGCATAAACACATATCGTCTAGTAATTCCAACAATGCTTTTACTTGATATGTTCAATAATAATCTCTTAGTAATCCAGCAATGATTATGTGAGTTTAATATGTGTATGAAAGATAGGAAACAGATACTCATTTCTTAGGCTAGCTTAGCCTTTATTTATTTTACTTAAATTAATTAGATCAAATCTTTATATTTTATATTTTAGTAATGTTTTAATCATAACCATGTAACATCAATAATTTTTCTTAATTACACTTAACCATATGAATTAATGCCAAGACAAGTGTAATTGGAAAGACATCAACCCATAATAACACTTAACTAACTAAAAGCTTCATTAGTCCATTCCACATATTACAATTAGCTCATGTGCAAACACTTGTGATTTGTATGGCTGTGCATAGGAAACACTTTTTGGCCATCATTAGCATCATTTTCAAGGACTAGTGTTGGAGTTCTTGATTATTTTAAATCATTAACAATCGCTATTAGAAACCTAATGATTTTTCTCTTGAGATGTATTATTATTTTATTAGGACATAGATTATTCTTCTTCTTATAAAGAAGATTCCCCATCTACTAATAACTCTACAAGGAAAAATGTAGAATCAACCAAAATAGAGATGGCTCTCCCAATTCTTCATCATTCTCATTGTCAAACTTTGACAAGGATGAGCATAGGCTAGGAATAAGAGATCAAGATGGACAACCTAGTGATAACAATAGGAGAGATAAGTATAGGAATGGAGATGAAGATGATGACTATGATCATGACAGAGATAGAGACTAGACACGCAAACATGAAAGAAGGCACATTAGGTAACACAAAAGGGATCATGGTCATGATAGAAATCATGATAAAAATGATGATTATAATGAACCCTTGCTTGCTACTAGGAGCATGACTAATATCAACAATTATGCTTATTTTTCAACTAGGCATTAAAGTGATAGTCACATCAAGTAGCTTAACATGAATAACATTCCTAAGTTCAAGGCAAGCTATAATGCAAATTTGAAACATTATTTGGAAGTCTTTCATGATGCATGTGCCTTGAAAAATATAAAGAATAATTAGTATAAGCTTAAATTATTTCCAAGGACACTCATAAAAGGAGCAGAGAACTAGTATCAATCCATGAAACCAAAATCTATCAAGAGGTGAAGTATGATGTTGGAGTTATTCAATAATAAATACCAAATGTACTCCTTAGTATCCAACTTAAGAAAGTAAATTCAATGATAGAAACAAGGTAACTATAACATCTCGTCCCTTGTTAAGGACGAAATTGTATTGTAACAATGTAATTAATTTTCAAATGAATGGGTGGCTTACAATGAGGAGTTACGATTGTTCATAAACCCCTCGAGAATGGATTTGATGTATGCCACTTAAGGCTAATTTTAGAGGTTGTACTAGCATAGAGTTGCAAAGCCTGGATTGGCAAGTGATGGGAGCCAGGTGAAGCAGGAAAAGAAGGGACTGATCACCCCTTTAGCTAGATAGCCTAATTGTGGTGGTAGTGCCAAATTGCCTCTAAGGCTTAAGTGGCATGGGAAGATAACCTAGAGGACTTTACAATGTACTGCTCTCATTAATAAAAGTTTTCATCTATTTTTCTTTCCTATTAAATTTAGTGCACTAGTAATTTACTAAGTTATTCATTTATCAAGTTATTTCATGGTATTTCCAATATAATGCTCATGAGTGTGATCAATTAAGCAAAAAATGATGTGGTTTTAATGACATATAGGAACAAGCTATAACAGTAACCATAAATCCCTTAATGCAATCTTGGGTAGATACTACTCATTGTTGCATAAGTCTCCAAGCCATGGCTTTTCTCAAAGGAAGAAGTTGAGGAATATCATAGATGGGCTTAAAATAAAATAAGAAAAACTCTTGGGATCTAAGCACAAGAATAATTGTTAGAAATGAGGATAAATCAAATTCAAGGGCTAAGAGACCAAGTGGTCAAAGATGAAGGAAAACTTAAAAAGAGAGAGAATGCTAAGAACTATAACAAGGATGCACCACTTCATAAAAAGGATGTTCATGCTTACGAGAGAATAGATGATCAGGATTTAATAGAGAAGGTGCTTTATCAAAAGACTTTGCCAATCTAAAAATCAATTTCAACCATTGTGTTAAAAGTAGAAAACATGTGGGATTTATTAAATGAAAAATGTACAAATACACTAAAAATAGTAGAGAAAAAAATAAAGTAGATACTAGTAAAGAAATGAAAAAAGAAAAAAAGAAAGAAATAGAAAAGGACATGTACAAGCATAAAGTTAAGGTTGCTATAGTAGAAAAGGTTACTAGCTCATATTCAAAAAAAATATTATGGATGTAACTTGTACCAATACCAACATCATAAGGGGTGCTATCTTGTTATGTCACATTTATGAGAGTCAAAGGCATTTACTTTCAATCTCAAATTCATCAAAAATAAGATGCCCAAGAGATTACCTAATCTGCAAGATAACTACATGCAATTCCATAATTAATAATACTATCCAAGTGGAGTTTCATCTTAACCTCAAAAGTAGTATTATTAGTAAGTGAACCCCATAGTCATAGGGGATGCCACCACCAACACAATAGTATCATTACAAGTAGTCAGATTCATATGGATATTATGCCCAATAACTTGTTTTTTCTAATGGTGCAGCTACTCAAATCCATTTCCTTGTACTACTACTATCTACTATAATAACATAAGCCTTCTACTTCTAGGGGTGAATCATACTCTTACCCTTTACATTCATTTCCATGCATCCTCAATAATCACATACCTTTCCTCCAATACTACCTCTACAAATGCACAACAAAATACCCCACAACCACATCAAAAAATGCTATAAGAGTTGTACATATGCAAGTGAATTATTGTTCAAGTGGTTCCAAGTATAAGCCATCAAAAGATCTTTTCTTTCGATTTGTTAGTCCATCTAAACTAATGCAAGCTTCCATAGTTATAAACTCCATATTAATGCTAACATCATCCAATACCTTAAATGAGCTACCTTCAAACCAAAACCTAAACAAACAAAATTTCATGTTAATCCATGCTATCACTAATTAGATTAAAGTAGGTAGTCTTTCCTAGAAAAGAATAAATCCTAGAAGCCCTCAAATTTTCTTATATATTGTAAGAAATGCACCATGTAAAGCTCTATTAGATTCAAGTTCCAAGGTGAATTTAATTTCTCAAGAGATGTACAAAGCTTGGAACTTACCACTACTCAAAAAGTACAACATCCTATTAGAGTTTGTAGACCAATCCATCAATGTTCTATTGGGGTAAGTGGAGGATATTTTGACCACCATTAATGGTTATTTCTACCTAGCACATTTCCTAGTGATCCATGCAGTCAAATCTAAGTCAAGGTTTTCTTTTATAATGGAAAAGACTTAGCTAAGCACAATTCATGTAAAGCTTGGAATTAGAGATCTATCCTTGGATATTTTCAACTAAAATGAACATGGAGTGGTTAAGAAGCAAGAGTTTCATGCATTGCATATACTGATATGGGTTGTAGTTGTGTACAGAAAGTTTGATCTATTAAGTAAAGAAACATCACAGCATGTAAATCATGTGATGAAAAATTATGTATGCAAAAGTGCCTATACGCAGCAACCATTAAGCAAGAAGATACCTGATGGCTAATAGCATATGAAAACTACAAGTCTATAATATGCACGAAACTGTAGGAAGCCCTGAAAAATGCTTATATTAATAGAATGGATAAGATGGAACATCTTAAATGGTAACTTTCCCAACCAAAAAATAGACAACAAGAGGAGATTGGAAAAAGTCCGAAATTCTAGAAAAAGTAGAACCAAATCCCAGAGAATTCAAGATATTGTTAGAATCTCTTAAGTATGTATTCTTAGAAAATAAAAAACTAGCAATTTTAGAACTCATTTAGGAACAAAAAAAAGATTACTTGAGGTGGTTAATAAATGATCAATAACCTTCACCTAGTCATATGATGAAATAACAAGGATAGACCCATACATATGCTAGCATAAAATGTATACAAAACCAACCATCAAGCCCAAACACTAACCACAGTATAGGTTGAATCCCAAATTAAAGTATTTTGTGAAGAAGAAAATTGAAAAACTTCTAAAATTGAGTTTTATATATCTTGCAGCAGATAGTAAGTGGATAAGCCCATTTGTAATCATGCCTAGAAAGAAGGGAAAGTAGAAGATCTACATTGACTTCTAGCTATTGAGCATGATAGCTTTCAAGGATAATTTCTTATTGACATTTCTTAACCAAGTATTAAACACAACTGCAATATACATATACTATAGTTTGTTGGATGGTTACAATGGTTATAATCAAATTCAAATAGCTCAAAACACTAAGACAAAACTACATTTGCAAATTCTTGAAGAACTTTTTCATACAAACAGATGCCTTTTGGTTTGTGCAACATCCTTCCAACTTTCCAATGTCTTGTCCTTAGTATCTTTTACAAGTAGATTGATAATGATGTGAAATTCTTTATGAATGACTTCTCCATCTATAAATCTAACTTTGAGCAAGTCTTTAAGCATTGTTTGAAGACAACTCTCAAGCTTAACTAGAAGAAAGACCATTTGATGATCAAGAGGACATCGTTCTTAGGCACTAAGTATTATAAAAAGGAATAACATTTTATTTAGAAAAGATCATAGTTATCCAAGGAATTACACAAAAACCATAAATAGCAAAAGGCGTTAATTCATTCCTTGGACATACTGGCTATTATAGGCACTTTATTGAAAATTTCTCAAAGATCATCAAATCATTAGTAGAGTTGACAAAAGAGGATACACCACTTGAATGGATCAAAAAATGTGACCAAGCATTCAAACTTTGGAAGAAAAAGCTTCAAGGAACTCTACTTCTACAAGCTCTTAATTGATTCAAATTATTTTACATAATGATAAGTGCATCCAACTATGCTTTAGAGGTCATGATTATGCAATTGGATGATTAGAAACATCCATACTACATCCATTATGTAAGCAAGAGCATTACATATGCATAGTTAAACTACACCACAACTAAAATAATTGATTGCAATGGTATAAGTTCTTAGAAAGTTTAGGTATTATGTACTTGATTATATAGTGTTTGTCCACATAGATCACTAAGCAATCAAGTTTCTCATAAATAAGCCAATGATTAGTCCTCATGTAATATGATGGCTAGTGATCTTACAATAATTTGATGTTAGAATGACTAACAAGAAAGACATCAAGAATGTAGTTGTAGATCATTTTCCTCGATGGTAATGGTATAATAGGACTAATAAAAAGCCACTCTCTAACCAATTCCCATATGAACTACTATCTAAAAATCCATGATAGTTTCATCACTAGCAATCAAGCCATGATATGTTGAATATCTCACATACTTACTCATGCAAGAGGTACCTACTGAATGGGACAAGTATAGAAAACAACAACCACTCAAGCACTATATGGAAATAAAGGGAAATCTCTATAAATCCTTTGTATATGGCCTCATTCATTAGTGTGTACATAATAAAAACTAATCAAAAGTTCTCCAAGATGCTCATAATAGGACCTATGAAGGCCACTATGTAGGAAAACAAATAGTTATTAAATTCTCATGGCTGGATACTTTTGGTCTATAGTCTTCAGAAATTCATACTTATTTACCAAATCCTATGAAAGATGTCAATGAGATGGTGGGATAATAGCAAGGTCTAAATGACTTTAACAATGGATCTAATCACTAGATCCATTTTATTTATGGAAAATTAACTTCATGGATCCCATCATACCTATGTCAAATGGGAAATCCTACATCATTATTGTAGTGGACTATTGTAAAAAATGGACAAATGCTATTACTATATCTAAATACACCATGGAAATAGCCACAAAGTTCTATCAATAGTATGTTTGTTAATAATTTTAGCATGCCAAGAGAACCTATTTTAGATAATGATACCCATTTCACTAGTGCTACCTTTAAAAAACTAATGCAATGTTTAGGGGTTGAGCATACATTAATAATACCTTATCATCCCCAAGTGAGTGATCAAGTAAAGGATAATCAATAGGGCAATTAAACACATCCCTATGAGGAACATTAGCAATTTTAGAAAGGATCATAGCAAAAAACTAAATAATGCTTTATGGGCTTCTTATTCCCTATGAAAACCTCTAATTCAACCTATTAAAAAACCTATGAGCTCCCAAAGTCAAGCTCTATATCATGGGATCAATCAAATGATGATTTGAAAACTTCCTAACACCTCAATTTTTGAACTTCTAAGGTAACTAATGCTAAAAATGATTAAAATTAATCAAAAATTAAAGATATCCTAGATACCTTAAGGTCTCCAAAACATTAAAATGCAATTACCCCAGAACATGAATATAAAAATTTTTCTAAAATTGAGCTAATACTAAGACTGATTAAGGGTAAAACCATTATAAAATATTTTGGAATCTAAACATTGAACATTAATGTGATTGTAGATGGCACCAAAATGCATTTTGGAGGTAGGAGACCTATTGCAAAAAAGGGATAAAAGAGCAAGAGGTGTATCAGAATGTGGACATGGGCAAGAACAAGAACAATAGCCAACCCACATAACAGGACCCACAAGGAAGAAGTAGGGAGTGGAATTTTTCAAATAGATTTCCGTAGTGCATGCTAGTGAATTCAAACAAAATGAGTCACCTCAATGATGATCAAATCTAAAGGTGACCCACATGGAAATATGCTTGGGAAAAGTTAAGATAAAAGAGATCTATAGTGTAATCCTTCAAGATTCTAACTTTGGATCTTTCTTAGAGTTCACACCCCAAGAAGTTTGAAAGCAATCACAAGCCTTTCCTCTTTGATCTACCATCTCGACCAATGGGGAATAGTACTTGGATGAGGCATATCTCTTCTAGAATAATCATCCAAAGGATGTGATTGTCAAAATCAGAGATGTTATCATTTCCTATTTCATTGATGCAATAACAGAGGCCTTGGAAATTCCCAATGAAAGAACACAAGTTATTGGAGTGTCCATCCAATCAAATATAGAGATGAAGAAGGAGTGAATGCACAGAGCCTACAAAGTAGATAAGAAATAGTATGGTGCACTAATCTAAGTAGAGAAGTTTTATTTTAAGATTGTCATCTACCACATCAATCCCATGGTATAGCCTAGCAAGATCACTCTTTTTTCTACAAGCGCATGTATACCTCCCAATAGGAAGTTTCTATTAAATCTACAACATCTAATCTTCTTAGAAATCGAGAAGCATTTTAAAGAAAACGAGAAAGACTAGAAGACACTTATCTTCCTCTACCTAATTTGAAAACCTTACCAAAGGAAAGGAGTTATCTGTTATGCCAATGATGTCCTGCATAGGATACCCACAACATCATGGCTAGAGATGATGAAGGATATGTTGTCTCATAGGCTCTATGAAGATGTATCACCAATGTCAAACCTAGGAGTCACAAAGACAACAAGTTCAATGACAGTTACTACTATTACTACTACTAGAACCATAGGTACTAGAGCTAATTCAATTGTGTAAAGTATAAGTCATCAAGAACCTGTGAGAGACTTTCACCTTGGAATGAGCCATTTGCAAAAATTTGCTTGAATAGTGAGCTAGTAGTAGGATGATTTTTTGAATCTATTTATCATGGCTAAGAGCATTTATACACCCTATGGTGGATGTTGCCATCATCCTACCCAAATAACATCCTATGATTTTAGGTAATGTAGTAAATTTCCTAGTGATGATGAAGTAGAAAGATGAAGAAACTATGGTGATAGTGCCATACCAAGAGCAATAAAAAAATATAGAAGTCATTGTTAATAGATTAGTAGAAGCCCTAAAGGTCTCTACAATACCAATCCCATATTTTATCACTATTCCAAACATTCAAGTGTCTATAGAGGTCAAATCAAGGTGATCAGGAATAATGAATGTGGACTAACATGAGGAGGTATTGGCCAAAGTTGTAGGTCCTAGGCTAGTAATTCTAGATATCTTCAATATCCTCAAATATATCATAACAACCCAATCTGAATTCATCATAGTGAGGAGAAGTTGATTGTTTCTTAGATTCAACTACAGTAGGTCAAATTACTAAATCAATAATTCCAAACTAAAGTTAAACTCCATGCCCAATTGTCTGACCTTGTAGTCCACTAGCTTAGCCTATCTTGTGATGATGCATTTAATAAAAGTCATGTAGCATCTATTCCAAGATGATGTTAAAGCCTATGCCTTAGAAAAACTCATTGCCACATTAGCATAGAAAAATAAGAATAATACTATAAAAATAAGGTTGTAGAATATAGAAAAAAAGAAAAAGTAGCTATAGGATCATCTAAAGCACCTCCAAGAGTAATTAGTAAGAGTTAATGAAGATGTATGTGGATTGGAAACAAAGAATAGAAATCTTTCAATGGAGAAGGTCAAAGTCATTTGGTAAAAGTCTGCTATTGAGATTATAACATAGTAGAATGAGGCCACCAAGCATGAAAATATTTAAGATCACTATTGAAAATAAGTGGACCTATAAAAGAAATTAATGAAAAGAATATCAAATGACAAAAAAAAAGGTGAATTTTTCCCTTTAGCAGTTTCCTAATTCTAAGTGTAGCTTGTCCTTAATGGAATCAACACCATCAAGTTGACATAAATGAGAACAAAGGAATTGCAAATCAAGGACATGACTAAATACATAGAGCTCACCAATTTACACTACACAAATCTAGTAATCCTAATTGTGAACAAATCTTGAATAGTATTGGAGAAGCAAGTAACTACCTCATTCTTGCTATATTAAGATGATCACAAGATCTACCATGAAGAGCTTCAGAAGCTACATATCATGAATGTGAAATTTGAGTTTTTAAGAGCAAAGTTCACTAATCAAAGATATATTGTCAAGAACCTAATCAAAAGAATGGCTAACTACCAAGACTTAACGGCTAAAGTAAGGATGTTCAACATTGAATGCATAAATTTCATAGCCTACCTTAGTAATGCTCGTAAGATGTTCTCAACTCTATCTTATCCCTCAAAAGTACCTACCACATCAACTCTAGGCAAATTGGCCTAGACTATCCATTATCTTAGGACAAAGAAGGAAAAGATGAAAGCTTTAATTAAGGCATTTCACTTGAAGAGTGTAGCAATAGCAGTAGTAAATCAATGGCTAGAGAAACCAAGACAAACGAAGCTTGTACCACCAAGAACCACTTAAGGCATCTACTTTGAATTTTTTGTAATTCCTTCATATTTTTGTAAATGCAAATGTGTGTAAATTTTGTTATTTTATCAAATATTAAGTTACTCAAATAATGTCTATAATATTGCACTCAAGTCTAATCTATCAATAGGTTACCCCCATAATTTTATAAAAAAAAATTTATCCTAATTGTATTTAAATCAAGGATGAACTTTGAATCAGTCATGGGGATATGATAAACAGTCTTTTTGTTGGCCAGATTGAAACATTAGCATCGACATAGCTTAGTGATGAGTAGCAAGGTACCCCCTACACCCAACCATACAAATCACAAATGTTCATGCACGATCCAGTCGAATTCCATGGATGGGACTGGTTGTGTCATCTAGATCGTTATGCCTTGATCACAATTCGCTATCTTCCCACTTGGACTAGTGGTAGCTTTTTCACATATGGTTTATTCCAAAGTGAGGCATATGATAATTGATGTTGTTTTGGTCATATGCTACTCCTAACGATAATAAAGAAATTAATTATTTAACTAATTAACAAAGAAAAGTAAAGTCTAAACTAGCCTACAAGCAATGAGTGTCTATTCCCAACTTCCCATACACATCTTGAACCCACGTATCCACTATTGGAACTACCAAGTGCTATGCTACTAGGCGAACCAAGTAATAACACTACTAGGGTCACCAAGTGAATACATGTTTACGCTCAAAACTAGTCGTGCTCATTTTTCCAATTCATTAATATGCATGGAAATGTAAATATTAACTCAAAACTAGTCATGCTCATTCTACCAATTCATTAACATGCATGGAAATGTAAATATTAACTAAGTACATGAAAAGTATATTGCATGGAAAGTAAATCTAATCTAAGTCAAAGTGCTACAATGAATAAGAATCAATCTCAATCTTATTATCATTCATGAAATGTGTCCAAATACATTACCACTTGAATAATATGTCATACAATTGACTCAGATCCACATAGCGGGCATTCACTGACTATTCTTTAAGACCATGAAATAAAACTACAAGATTTTGACTACTCTACCAAAAAACTTATGCCCAAACCATGTGCCCAAGTGTTATATTTATAGGCTGGCACACATCCCACAATATCAAATATTCAATAATGTAGCATGTGATCCAATATTGGATATGCAATATTGGGGCTCTAATATCTTAGTTGAGCAAAAATTGACTTTTTGTCAAATAGATGCAATGTAGCATTAGTGATATCCTAGCCAACTAATGATTCATCACTTAGGATGCAATCATGCATTAGCTATAAATACCTACAAATACAAGCATACCTATCACATATATGGCATCCAATTTGTTGATTGTATAAAGACTCTTATCAATTTGATTTATAAGAATTAGTATCAATCAACGAGTGCTTGTAGCATGGTGTGAAGTAATTGTACAGAGTCTTTATTTGAGTGCACTATACTTGGACATATTACAGGAATAGCAATAAAAACAAAAATTATTCCACTCCATTGCAACACTTTGACTTAGAATAAAATTTACTTTCCTTACAATTTATTTTCCATGCATTTATCTTAATATTTACTTTCTTTAAGCACTTAGAGTAATATTTTTACACTTCCATTCATATTAGAATATGGCAGAATAAGTATGATTGATCTTAAACATAAACACATATCATCTAGTAATCCTAGAAATACTCTTACTATACCTAGCAATAATAACTTGGTAACTGATGAGTCACGATATCGAACCCCCGATATCGGACCCTTGATATCGAATACGTGATATCAGAGATGCCGAAGTGATGTCGGATATGCAATGTCAGAACTTGTCTCATTGCCTATAAATAAGAGACAAGGAGCACTTGGTTTGGTATTAGTTTTCTTAGTCCCTTAGCCGAACCCTTGCAGTTTTTCCCTTCCATGGTTAAAATTATTTCTAAGTGCCCGCAGTAGGATTCATAAAGTGAACGGATCTCTATTCGAGCATTGTGTGCTTGAGCACACCTTATGTTTGGAAATAAAGATAAACTTTGTGATAAACCTTACAACATTCAGAATAGCTTAATTATTTCATTTAAATGTTATTTACTGTTATTTGCTACTCTCATTAGTTACTTAATTTTATTTCTATTGAATTTTTAATTATCAATGAATTAGCACACTCAGTATGACCACTTCAAGCATACATGGAACACTTGGTAACCTAGTAACAACTAGCATTTGGTAATCCTAGTAGTGTTACACTAGTTCAAGATGTGTCCAACAAGTGGGAATAGATGCTGGTGATAGGACTAGTTAGAGAATATTTAATTAGTTAAATCAAATTAGTTACTAAATTATTTCATTTCTCCATTTTAAGCACCAAGAACATAAAACATAAAAAGTATAAAAATCATATACCTCAAGTTTACTTAACCATACAATTGTGCCTTACAAGTAAGCTTGGGAAAACAACAATTGCATAAACCATCCTTGTTCTATGTAAGCGCATAAGCAATTAATCCTTGGAGTTCAATTGGATCACGTGTGAATGCTCGTATTCATATGGTTGAGCATAGGGGTACCTCGTCGCTCATCATTGGCACCGTTGCCGAGGATTTTGTTGTTTGTGCACTCATTAGAACTTAGGCAATCCTTCTCATTGTTGGAATGAATCCTTAGAATTAACTATCCTACAATCACTGAAAAGGGTATTGCACACTAAATAATTAATCATGTCTCCTTCTTCTTATGAGAGTGCTTCACTGACTAGGTTCGACACAATGAACAATCGGAGGCAGAGTGCACATGATGATCCGCCAGTGCCCTAACAGTTTTGGATGGTATACGCTCATCCTAATGAGTATGTACCAAACTTTACCTTTATCCTCCACCAGGATGAACAGCTGCATTGGCGTGATTTAGAAGATAACATAGTGTTACCTCCTGATCGCTTAATCCCAAGCATGCTTCTTTGCGCTCTCACACAAATTGGTATGCAGCACTTACAGGAAGAGTATTTTGTCCATGAACATGACTCGAGAGAGTATCGATCCATAGAGGCACAACATCAAAGAGACTGACAATAAGAGAGACATTACAAATCTATGAAGGGAAAGTGATCTTAGGATGTCCCGTATGTCCTAAGTGAAAATAAGTGTGGTGAACCTACCTCGAGAGGTTTTCCACAAAATGATGTTCCTCTCATTGACTTCGATCAAGGAGTTGTGTATCAAAATCTTCACTCAACTATTCATAACCCATGTTCTAATACCAACAGACACAAAGGGTTCGAAAAAGGAACATGAACATGTGACAATGACAACATTCTGATTGTAACTACGATCAAGGCCATAACCACCAAAGAGAAAGTGACAGGCACTGTCATGGTGCTAGTCCTCCTTCGTCTTCACCTTCATCATCTCCTTCCCCCTCTCCTTTGGGATCTACACGCAGTCACAAAGGAAAAGACCATGAGGACAATGGTAGGTGAAATAGATATCATAGACAAAATAGTCGAGAAAGGGGATAAGGGCATTCCAGAGAGACACAACACAAAATAAGGAAGAGTAGGGAACAACATAGNTTATATCTAACATACTTTAGGTGGTGAGTAGGGGTTCATCGTGATTGTATTGTCTATGGCANTTGCAAAATATAGAAAACGAATGGCAAAAACTAAAGTTATTTCCACAAATCCTAATCAAGGAAGAAAAAAGCCGGTACCTATCCTTAGAATCAAAATCTATTCATCGATGGAGTACCATATTAGAGATATTCAACGATAAGTATCAAACATACTCCCGAGTGTCCAACCTACGTAAGCAAATCCAAGGATGGAAACAAGGAGGACACAAACCTTAGATGCTTCCATGGGCCAATATTATGCATTATTACATTGTTGTCATGGCCATGGTTACTTTCAAAGGGAACAGCTACGCCATCTCGTAGATAGGCTTAGGTACGAAACGCGAACAACCCTTGGGACTTATGTCGAAGGAAGGCTATCTAAGCTCATAGCCCATCAAATACAAAGATTTTTGGAGCAAGTAGCCAAGAAGGAAGGTGAGTTAAGGAAAAGAAAAAATGCGGAGGAATACAATAGAGATCCTTCACTCCAAAAGAAGGAAGTTAGATTTTGTGAAGATGAAGAAGAGTCACCACTCAAAGAGATGGTGAATAGAAAGACTTTACCTATTCAAAAATTTGCATCAAAAGTATCAGCAAAGGTAGATCAAATGTGGAACTCCTTGGATCCTAAATTTCAAACTATTCTAAAAATAGTAAAGGAGTCTAGAGAACAAAGTAGTAACCAAGAGAGAAGGAAAAGGAAAGAAGCTGAGTATGCACGTAACAAGGGTAAGAGCAAAGTTGCTATCATTGAAGAGGTTGTGGATTTAAACATAGACAATGATGGCAGATGTGAAATTTTCCAATATGACCATCCTAAAGGATATTGTCCAGTAATGTTACATCTACAAGAGTTTGGGGTGTATGCACTAAACCCACAATTAAACAAATGACAAACACCCAGAAGGTTACCTTATCCCCAAGGTAACCCAAAGCAATTCCACCAACCCTTGACATATTATCCGAGTGGAGCTCCGCCACAACCAAATAAAAGATATCAATAATGGCAACACCCACAAGCATGGAGAATGCCACTACCATGTCAACAATACTGTTATTGTCAACCTAACCCATACGTGTACTACGTTCAACAGCCAATCTCTCCATGTGACTCTACTAGTCACGTCACTCCTTAGCCTCACAACCAGACCCACGAGTACTATAGAACTCCTTCTCCTAGGAGTGATGTTCCACATATGTACTATCCTTCTCATCCAACTACACCTCTTCCACCCTTAGCCCCATTACCACCTGCTCCAACTATGCAAGGTGAGCTTCCTACCCAGCCACAACAATGTAATGCTACAAGGGCTGTCAATCTCAACCTATTGTTGGTTCAAACAACCAATCAAAGAAAAGACCTTTCTTTAGAACCAATAGTCCAACCAAGTCCTTACAACCATAAGCGGCTAATCCTCCAAATGCCTCACCATCATTCGAATCTTCGAAGCTTCCGTCGAACCAAAAATTACACCCTAATGCATACGATCATGTTGACTCATGCCATCACCAATTGGATTAAAGCTAGTCATCTTCCTAGGAAATTCTCTAATCCTGGAAGTCCTCTTACATATTTTCATATCATTGGGAATGAGCCTTGCAAAGCTCTTTTGGATTCAGGTTTTGGTGTTAACTTAATCTCTTAAGAAATGTACAAAGCGTAGAACCTGCCTTCGATAAAAAGAGTAACATTCATTTAGAGTTGGCCGACCAATCCATCACTATCCCATTAGGACTAGTGGAGGACATTGTCGCCACTGTTTGTGGATGGTCATATCCAGTTGATTTCCTAGTTATCCAAATTAACAACTATAAGGGGGACTTCCCAATCATAATGGGAAGAGCATTGCTAAGTATGATTGATGTGTGTTTAGGAATATGTGACCTTTCCCTAGAAATATCAAAAAAATGCATTTGGAAAGATCGAGAAGAAGTTCCATGCATTGCATACAGTGACACAGGGTGCAACTGCATGCAAAAGTCCTAGTTTGTACAACACTTAACATTGCCTACATGCAATTAGTGTGCACAAGTAACTAATATACAAATATGCCTGTATGTAGCAACCACAAGATAGGAAGACACCTAGTGGCTAATAGCTAACCAAGAAAGCAATTCAACCTTATCCATGGAACCAGCTAAGAGCTTAACTTGTGCCTATATCGATAACATAGATGCATTAGAGCAAGTCCACTACCAACTTCCAAGTACTAACACTGAAAATATCAACTAGGGGAAGTTGAAAATCCCTAATGAGTTTAAGCAAGAGCCCCTTGAACCAAAACCTTTGCCCACTGGTATGGAGTATACATTTCTCAAGAATGGAAAATCGGTAATCATTAATGCTAAGCTCACTCCTCAACAAAAAGAAAGACTGCTGAAGTTGGTAAAAAAATGGTCGAAAGCCTTTGCTTGGTCATATCCCAAATTAACCAGAGTAGATCCTAGGATATGCCAACATAGAATTTACATTGACCCCTCCATGAAGCCTCGACGACAACCGTAAAGGCGACTGAACCCAAAGCTTAAGCAAGTGGTTAAAGAAAAAATTGAACAACTTCTAAAAGCCAAGTTCATCTACCCCATTACTAACATTGAATGGATTAGTCCATTAGTCATTATGCCTAAAAAAGGAGGTAAATGGAGGATGTGTATAGACTTTAGGCTACTGAACATGGCAACATTTAAAGACCATTTCCCATTGACATTCATTAACCAAGTCTTAGATATCATTGCAGGGCATTGCTATTATAGTTTTCTGGATGGTTACAGTGGGTACAATCAAATTCAAATAGCACCAAAAGACTAAGCCAAGACTACATTCACAAGTCCTTGGGGAACATTTGCATATAGGCAAATTCCATTTGGCTTGTACAATGCCCCAACAACATTTCAACATCTGGTTCTAAGCATATCTCAACAACAAATAGGGAATGGTGTGAAGGTCTTTATAGATGATTTCTCCACCTATGGAATGGACTTCAAATAAGCATTGGACTGATTAGAGCAAGTATTGAAATGATGTGTATAAACCAACCTAAGGCTCAATTGGCAAAAAAGCCACTTAATGGTCCAAGAGGGCATTGTATTGGGGCATAAGATTTCACAAACAAGGATAGAGGTAGATCCTAAAAAGATTAAAGTCATCCAAGGAATCACTCATCAACCTAAAACTATAAAAGATGTCTGATCATTCCTTAGACATACTGGCTATTATAGACGCTTCATTGAGAACTTTTCAAAGATTGTGAAACCATTGGTAGAATTAACAAAGAAGGACGTACTCTTTGAATGGACTAAGGAATGTGAGCTAGCTTTCCAAACCTTGAAGCAGAAGCTTGTAGAAACACCCATTCTACAAGCTCCTAACTGGTCCAAACCATTCCATATAATGACCGATGCATCCAATTTTTCTTTAGGAGCCATACTTACACAATTAGATGACCAAAAACATTCCTATTACATTCATTGTGCAAGTGGAAGTATTACTAGTGCACAACTCAACTACACCACAACAGAAAAGAATTAATGGTTGTGGTATTTGCACTAGAAAAATTTAGGCATTATGTATTAGGCTATAAAATATTTGTACACACAGATCATAGTGTAATTTGGTTCCTTATGAATAAACCAACGGTGAGCCCTCACATCATATGATGGCTCGTGATCTTGCAAGAGTTCGATCGTAAAGGCACTGAGAATGTTATTGCTGATCATTTATCTTGGTTTCGATGACACAACAAAGAGGACAAATACCCAATTTCTAATCACTTCCCTAATGAACTTCTCTTTGCAAGTGTAGTAAACAATCAATCACCCATAAATACAAACTGGTATAGTAGCATTCTTACTTATCTTTTCATGCAAGAAACACCACAAGGGCTAGACATTAAAAAGAAACAACAGTTTCTCCACTGAATCAAACATTTCATAGAAATCAATAGACATCTTTACAAGGTCTGTTCTAATGGCTTGATCCGATGATGTGTTCCCGACACATATCAATTGAAAATTCTCCAAGATGCTTATGAGGGCCCTTATGGGGGTCATTATGCTAGGAGATGAATAGCCATTAAAATCTTACTTGCAAAATATTATTGGCCTACATTGTTTCAAGATACCCATCATTTTGTCCAATCTTGTGAACGCTGNGGTTGAATCCATTGTTGTGGACCCTTCATTCTAGCAGTCATTCCCCCATTGTGTTGGCAGC
>MNCI01009084.1:75877-144143 GCA_015680685.1 Gnetum montanum | reverse complement strand
AACTCTTTCTTTCTAGTCCAAAACATAGCCGCCAATTTGCACTGCCTCTTATCAAGGGTGGAGCAATATTGTACACTCTCAGGTTCCACTATAAATTGGAATAAATCCTCTGTTTATAGCTTTTCGGGCAATTACAACCATATGACCAACTATAACTGGAAGTGACTCCAGGATCATGACATTGTTAAGATTCTGGGGATACCTTTCCATTTTAGAGGTTCAACCTCTATTCTCTGGGAGCAGGTTATTTTTCAAATTCAAAAGAAACTTGATAAATGGAAGACTAAACCCCTCACACTTGCGGGTAAATACCTTGTTTGTAAGTCCATATGTGCATCCATCCATGTGTATTACTCTTCATGTTGGATCCCCTCCCAAGCTGCCTACCAGAAGCTTGAATGATTATTTTGCGAATTTATGTGGTCCTCCAAAGATTCTCAGAAGGGATTTCATCGAGTCGATTGGAATATTGTTACTCTCCCCAAGAATAAAGGTGGCATGGATCTTTTGAATTCCTATAAGCAGGGAATTACCCTAGTTGCTAAGTGATTGGTTTAGCATTTAGATGCCTCAAACATCATTGGGACCCTCCTCCAATTAAGGCTTCATCAAGCATGTCCTAAAAACAAGCCCTTCTAGAAAGGCATCCATTTTGTCAGTTGGATATTTTCCCCCCTCACTATCATTCTTCTAGGTTCTCATGTTTTCAAAAGCATCTGGAGGGCCTGGAAAATTCTACATAGTTACATTGATTGGACTAACGTTAAGATCCACCCTACTATCCTCTCTAGATTGTGTCTGTGGTGGTTACCTATGTCGCCCGCTCCCCTTGCCCTGACAAAGGCTAAGGTGGCTACCTCGTGGTTTCGGAAAGGTGTCATATCCTTGAATTGTCTTAGGCTGGCTAGCCGTTGGATTTCAGGGGTCGAGTTTAGCAATTTGTATGGGGAGTCAACTATAATGAACCATTGCCTAGTCCAGATCTACTCCTTTCTCCACGGTCATTGGCACATTGATGTTATAATGCAAAGCCCTTTTCAAGGCCTTCAATGGCTTAATGGGGTTAAATTCTTACCCTATCGGCCATCTATCCCCTTTCATCTTATGCACGACCCATCAATGCTGCAATAAGCATTGGCACACACACGAGTCGGTATCATTTTGGATCCCTCTCTTCCAAAATATTTGGAACCTTCTGACCCTCCCAAAAATTAAGCAATTCCTCTAGTGTCTCCTCCACCATGGTCTACCTATTAGTAAACGGTTAGAATATCTAGGAATTCCCAATCCCAATTAGCCTCTTTGTGGTGGACAAGATGACTTTGTCCATGTGTTTTGGCATTGTCCCTTTGCTCAGCATGTGTGGAAGTGGGCTTCCATAGTTTTTCCTTCATACAAGCTATCTTAAGAGGATGTCATATTTGGCTTTTTAAACATTACTTCTACTAATCTCAAGTTTCTATGGAAATTTATTAGGCCTACTATTTTATATTATATTTGGAAGCGAAGATGCAATGTTATATTTCAAAGGATAGATTATTCTAATAAATGTTTGCTCACCAGGTTGGAGAAGTTGCAGATCTTTCACCTAATTCATTTCCAACTCACATCTCAAGCATCCAAGTTCAATATGGATAGACATCAGTTGGTTCATCTCCTGCAGCTATGGGAAAGACTTGTGCATTCCAATAACACTCAACATCAGTAATCTCTGCAAGGAAGCTTTCCATTTCTGTTGTGAGGAGTCACCATTGGAACTCTCTCTATCCTTAATTGAGAGTTTTTTTTCCTTATCTAATTCTATGTCCTTCTATCTTGTAATGAGTCAACATGGGTGGATGTTTGGTGGTGCCCCAATTCGGGTTTCCTCACTTAATACTTGTTTATTTATAAGGCTAGTCCCGAGTTTCATGCATAGTGCTCTCAACTTCCCCCTTCCCCTTAACCCTATGACTTGTTTAGGTTATTGTAACTGATACACTGTTAATATCAATAGAACTTCTTTTCGGGGTCTGACACCCCCCCCCCCCCTATATATATATATATAATCCTATGTAATATAGCTAACATGAAACCATGAGACACATTGTAATGGAGGGAGCAATGCCTTACTAAATGCAAAGGAAAAATTTTTCATAGCCACTTTTTTTAATTTAAAAAAGAAGGAAACTACTCTAAATAAAATTATTTGTGCCTAAATTTTTTATTTTTCATTTTTTTTTTATTTTTTGAGTAGAGAAAAGGGAGGGAAGGATAGAGGATTTTGAATCCAAAATAATTTGACTATAATTACTTAATTTTAGCATAAGTATAACAATTTTTAAGTCAAAGCTAATATAGATAACTTTTAGTTAAGAAACCAACAATTACCTAAGTTATAAATCATCATAATTTAAGTGTAATCAAGGTGCAACCTGTTGACAAGGTTGATTATTAAATGAAATATACTAAGTTGTGCACATTTCTCAAGACAAAAATAACAAATAAAATCTATGCTCACATGTATATGATTTGAAGTTGTTTTTAATTACTTTTAAAACCTTGTGTATAACTAGTGCAATTTCAACTAAGGAAATTTTAACTAGCTTAAATTCCCTAGGTTATAACCTTAAATCAAAACCATCAAACCAATGGTAGGATAAAGAGGAAGTGTGTTCATTAACCTTAGTAACGTTCATCAAGCAACAACACTATTGACAACCGTAACACATATGCATTGAATGAAATTAAATTCCAATGAATTATTATTACTTTAATTTTTGCAAGTATACTTTTAATATAAATTTTACCTTAACATATGCATATATATATGATCCACCTATAGCCAAACCTAGGAACTTTAAATTAGGTTCCAAATCTTAATCCTCATACTTATTTATAGATTAATACATGTACCAAAGTAATGAAACATTCACTTCTTAAATTGACCTTTCTGAATAAAAAGGCTTTATTAATGACTACATGGATTTCAAAATGATTAAAGCACTAAGTCATTTTGATTTAGAAGCTCCAAGTCATAGGTTCAATCCTTATGGGAAATGCTAAGTTATATAAAGTTCTAATTGGACTATATATCTTGGGGTGTACCTATGTTTCACTTTTATCACATTCCAACACCCCCAAAATGACTAAAGCACCACAAGAAAGTTTAATAAATAAATATTTAAAACTTAACTTAAAATTTCTATAGTATTTGTGATAAGACCTTTTATTTCTTTTTAATATTCTAGATTAAAGCATATGGTTTATGGTTTGGAAGTCATAGGTTTAATGTTAAGGGCTATAGACCAATATTTTCTAATCTAGTGATCATTGGCCAATTTAATGATTAGTCACTAGATTGAAATTTATGATGATCAATTTGAGTTATGTACAAATTTTAGTAAAACCCTTATTTTATATGGGAAATCAATTTCTTTGAGAGTCGTTTTTCCAACTCTAAGTAAGACTTTCCTTGCCAATTTTATCATGATTCTTAAGAGGTCTTGACCTAATATATTTCCTTATTATTTAAATAATAGTTGAGACAACTGCTACCTAAGAGCATAAGAAAAATATATGTTTAGGATCTATGATGTCAAGTAAATAAATAAGCATAAAATGTCATTGTCAAATTCTTTACCTACCTTATTTTTTCTTTTGAAGTCCAACACCCAACCTCCACCTCCACCTACCCCCATCTTCCCACCCCAAAAAAAGAAAAATCTTTACTTACCATTAATGGTTAGCACATCATAGATGGCATGAAGGGAAGTAATCTAAACCTACTCCCATCTCCCTTTGACTTTTTGGATTGCACATGTAGTGATTGGACCCTTTACCAAAAAATTTTAGAACAAAAATTTTCAACTAATCATGCTCAATGGTAATTTTATTCTTTTTATAAAAGAAGATGTTTGAGTCTTAAGTCTGACGGGAAGAGAGTCGCAGCAGAAAGGTAATGTTAGGCGCAAATATTCAGCCCCAAATCATAGAAGCTTCTGCCATGGCTTCTCGGAGAACGGATGAAGATTCTTTTCCTACCCTAGAGGAAGGATTTTTAGGATTGGTTGTATGGATAAAAACCTAAAAAGACATAAAACCTAAAAAGACATCCTTAAAACCATTGAGCTTTTTCTTCAAACTCTCTTTTCAATAATATAAAGGAAGATGTTAGTTTAACATCAACCTTCCATAGTTATAAATTTTTCATTATATATTGCCCTTATTTTTCAATTCCAAATTATTTTATCCGTGATTTTGCTATTTTTTTTTCTTTTGGTTGGTTTTTAATTTTCCCTTAGCTTCTTAAGGCTTCGTTGATTTTTATTTTGTCCCCCTTTTTTTAGGTTTTTAATTATGATTTTGGTTACATTTTCCCCTTAGGCTTCTTTGCTAACATTTTTAATTCTAATTTTGTCTCTTTTTTTTAATTATAATTTTGTTTGTGTTTTTTGATAAGTGATTATCTTATAATGTAATGGGGGTAACTTGCATGGCACTAGGTAAGATTACTTTTGACAAAAGTCAAAGGAGATTAGAATGAATGCAATGATGATTCTAGGATATATTTTATTTATCATACTATTTTAAACTCATTATATAGACCCAAAGGAAAGGAAAAGAAAGTTTTCAATTGTACATCTACATGGAAATTTTTTCTCACATACAAAAGGATAAGTGTAAATTTAACTTTTTGTTCTTAATCGTTAAGGGAATTTCAAGTGCTAAGTAATTATCAATATCAAATGACTTTTCAATGGTTAAATAAATATTGAATTATAATAACCTTTAAAACAAAATGTATATTTTAAAAAATTCATTGCAAAAGCAGATCACAACCTTAGAAGCAAAAACATGCATATAATTTGTATGTCATTTGTATTTATTCACCTATTACCTTTAATTACTAATTGACTAATGAACAAATTTATGGTATGTTTTATTTAAAAGCTAACTTGGCATACAAACCATGAGCCCCTTGGTTATCTAGGTTTTACTAGAAAGTTGAACGTTCAGCCACCGGTTAAAGTTTGCTTTGTGGTGAAAGAGATTAAGCTAGCTATTTAAGAACCGCTGGCAGACGAAATACAACCTACTTATAAAATAACCTACCCTTTTAACTTTTTTGCAATACAACAAAAATGATGAAGTAGCCTGGCAAACCTAGCATGTATTTGAATGCTGAAGTAGTATTGAAATACTGTTTGTCTAAGACAGTGTGTATCAAAACAATTTCGTGTGATTACTTGATTAGCCCGTTTTGTAAGAGGAGGAGGAGGAGTCCTAATAAATAATGGGAGACTGGAAAATGCACTGCTCACGTTCACGGGCATGCAACGAGGAAAAGAAAATAATACAAATATTGAGCGGTGAAGATAATATTAATTACTATGACCATGAAATATACATGAAATGTGTCCTTCGATAGCGTACGTGCATGTACGTGGAAGACAGAGATAGAGAACAATCAGCAGGTAGGCTGGCTCTTACCTGTTACGTATGAAATTGTGATTGTGGGAAATGCTCACAGCCGTGATCCAGATATAGGGAAGCCGTGGAGAAATCAAAATTTCAGCTGAAATTTGGCAGAATTTGTTGTCTTTTACGGCGGTAGCAGCAGCAGCAACAGTAACAGGAGGAGAAGAAGGCTGAAGAAAGAATGAATCAAACGCAACTGCAGCAGATTTCAACGATAGTAGGCAGAAGACATGCACAAGAAGCAAATGGCAATGACCATGGCCATGGCCAAAACAGGTAGATGGATGGCGTCAGGCTTTGTTGATAGGACGCGCCGGTATTCAGTCAACCTCTGATAGCAACACAGACACAACCAGCAAACCATACACGCAATTAATTAAGTTGCAAGTTGCAGTGGAATCTCTAAAATCAAATAAGTGAGCAATGCAGTACGATAAGATTGAAGAATTCGTCAAGTTTCTGATCTACCGGAGAGAGTAAAAATGTACATGTCGTTGTGGGTTTTGAAAACATTAAATTAGCGAGTGTTCTTACCGGGGCTGCAGATGCAGTGGATCCATGAATGTATTCATGAAGGACGGCCACGCCTCGTCATCATGCCTTGCGGAACCATGTCTTCCAGAAGACCACGGTCACGCTCAGCAATTGCAGCAGCAGCAGCAGCAGCAACTGCTCCATAATCAGTCTCAGTTTCAGCCTCAGCAGCAGAAGCAGCAGCAGCGTTATTCTGGCTCTGTGTTTGTGTCTGTGTCTGTATGTCTCTGAGCCTTCTTATCATCTGCTGTTGCTGCTGTGATTGCGCCGATGAAGCCAGAATTCCTGGCGATGATTGTGATGATGAGGCCGACATCATTCGCATCATTACTGGAAATGGCATACCGAGGGGCATCTCTATTCTTCGACCTTCTTGTTGCTGCTGCTGCTGTTGCTGTTGAAGGAAAGAATGAGGAGTTACGTCGTGCTGGAATTGCGCTCCTGCTAAGAATGGTAAAGACGTGTTCGTGGGCGCTCCCATAAATAAGTCTGCAGCAGAAGTTGAATGTGAAGGTGAAGGTGAAGGTGAATGTGGAGTTTGCGGTGGCAGCGGCGGCAGATTTCTGTGATGAAAGTGGGGATTGAGAAGCTGTGCTGGTGGCGGTGGTTGCTGATGATAATGAGAAAGAAGATAGTTTTGATGTTGCAGATGTTGTTGTTGCTGCTGCTGCTGCTGTAATCCGAGGCCAAATCCACGAACAAAGGCAGGACTGTGATGGGTGTGGTGACCCTCGTACGTGGTTATGACAACGCTTGGATCCTCCGACGATCTCTCCACTCGTTTTTTCACCGAACATTTGCTGTTTGTGCACCTGTAGTAGCTTCTGCATGCAATAATCCAATATCCACCCATCATTATTCATCCACAACAACAAACGCTCACATTCTGATTCTATGCATCGCATTACATTCCTCTCTCTTGTCTGCCGTATCATCAGGATCAGAATGACTTGCATTTCAGCTTCGTACACGAGGCTTCCATGTACACAGGCAAACCCAAACTCAAGTAAATTTCCGGGGTTTTTCCATGGAATTGAAGCATCGTCCGTGCACCAAAGCGAAACTCGAGACTATATTTTTCTAAATAACGTTGACTTGGATGGACGCAAGCGGGAATCCGGAATTGGGATACCGTCTATCACTCAAAATCCTGTTCATGCCGAGGCAATTAGGATCTACCGGACACTCGAATTTCGTTTCAGCGTTTTTTCTTTCTGCAGAATGTATTGATGGATATAACTGTCAGACTATCGCGTTAAATTTAAGATGTACTCCGGGGAGACCTTTACTCAGCTGCTTTATTTGTTTTATAGTTTTTTGATCCGGTAATAGTCACCGGTTCAATGATCCGGTGCGGGATTAGAATTTTTATAAAATTCTGAGTTAAGTCGGCATAACTCTTATCATAAACCTTATTTTTAAAAAGAAATCAATAATTTTAAAGAGTGATACTTCAACTTTTAAGCACGACTCAAACAGATCTGCCGAGATCCTGCGAACATTCAGACCCGATATATTCCCCAACCGACTGATATTTTGTTTATTAGCGGGGATTGAATTTAGACATGATTCCTGTGACTTGAAGCTTCAGAGCAGATGCGGTTCATGTCATATTTTTCTCCCTTTCTTTTTAAAAAACTGTTTAACACAGCCTATTGTACGCACGCAGGCACTGTATGTAGGTACTTATAGCAATGGCTAACTACTGGCTGGGAGCCGAAAGGCTCAGCTCATGTTTAGGGTTAGGCGAACAGGCAACACTATAGCACTTGAGTCTGCAGTGGACACGCTCATTTCGAAAGGAAGGCAAATCCGATGCCTTTTGTTGCAAACACCGACAAGATTCCTGCATGCGCAATTATGGCGGGCAGTGCCGGTGCTTATTGCCCAAGTACAATGCTCACTCTTATTTTCCAATCATTCATTCATTCATTCATTCATGCATTCCCTTCGCTCGCTAACTCATTCTCACGTACATTCAGGGTTACAAACTCTAGGGATTGAGGAATATAATCCGCGAGGCCAGAGATCAGATCCCCTTTGTTATAAATTACCAGCAACCATGAACTGAACCCAACAAAGTAGACGCAGAAACGGGCAAAATCAAACAACCTAAACCAATATAATACACTATTTTATAGAATCAGGGAAGAAATAGGTAGGCAGGTAGGCACCTGGGGTAGGGACTGTTCTTGACAGCTTTCTGGCCGTATTTGCGCCAGCGGTAGCCATCCTCCAGATGATCCACTTCGCTTTTGGTCATGAAGGCGATCCTGGGTTCTCTGTTCCTCTTCTGCCCTCTCTTCCTCTGTCTGCTACTGATCATCGTCTCGATTCCCACACATTGACATATATATAGATATAGCATCAATAATAGCAAGAAATAAGGATTATGATGATCCGTAAATTCAGCAGGGATCAGCGAACAAAATTTATGGCACTACAGTACTACTTACGGTTTCTTGGATTCGACCCCAGCTGCGGCAGAAGCAGCAGCAGCAGCAGGCTGCTTCTGCTCAGGCTGGTCTGCATCCGCAGAAGATAAAGCCAGCGCTGCTTTTCCACTGCTGCTGGATTCATGCTGCTGCTGCTGCTGCTGTGCATCACTGGAAGAGGATGAGATTGAAGAATTGGGTGTGGTAGGAACCGTGGAAGTATCCACAGAAGGACCTCTGCACTCCTCCTCGTCGTCCTCCCCCTCATCATCATCGTTGTTTTGTTCGTCGTCGTCGTTGCCTGCAGTGACAGCAACCGCTGGTTCCTCCTTCAGCGACAGCGGATATGGATTCAAGTGCTGCTGCTGCTGCTGGTCAAGGGACGATGATGAATACTGAAAATCAGGGGAATTGTTGAGTTCCAAGCCCAGCGTCATCAATCGTGAGAAGCTTCCTACGCGGTGGTGAACATCATCATCGTCCATGCGGCTCCATGACAGGGGATTCTGGAACAGCAGCATGGGTGAAGGCGATGATGGTGGCAACGGAATGACTGCAGCGGAGGAGGAATAAGGAGCCGCTTCCTCCGCCTGTATCTCCTCCTCCTTGACGGTAACGCTTTCGTGTGAAATGAAAGTTGCAGTTGCAGAAGGGGCAATGGAAGAGGAGGAGGAAGAAGAGGAAGAGGAAAATTGCAGAAATTGATGAGGATGATGATGAGGAGAAGGAGAGGGTACAAACCAGTGACCAAATGTTGTTGCTGCTGCTTGTTGTAATGGTGGTGGTGGTGGTGGTGGTGGTGATTGCTTCCAGGACAAGGATTCGTGCGCAGCAACGACGCTGCTGCTGCTGCTTCTGCTAGCTGGGGGGTCGTCGCGATCCCTATCCTTTTGTCTGGTTTCGCTTTTCTGATTCGGCCACCGGCCCTCCATCTCGTTATTAATTCGATCACTACTAACTACTGTTCAAGTTTTTTAGTTTTCTTTTCGCATGAAATGACTTGCACCGCAGATTCAACGCTCCTACCCAAACCGCGTTTCCATCGCTTCTTCTTGCTTCTCCGGTAGCCGCATATTCCTGATAATGATGATGGTAGGATCCTCCGCTGGAAATTTTTGCTCAGAGCTGCTAATGCCGGCACTAGTGCTACTGCAGACCGTCCGCGTTTGAGTTAGTTTGGGTTTTTGCTTTCTATTCTTTGTTTTTTGTTTTTCTTCTCAGCCTGTCTGTGGCTCTGCTCGCTGCTGCTGTTGAATATTGGCTGAGATGCTAGGGTATATCGTCGGCCGGGCGGGCAAGGGTTTGATCAGAACAATCATTCATGGAGATCCATGGCTGGGAAAGGTACCTGGACAGATGTCAACGTATTCATTGTATGCATGGACGTGAGCAGACAGCGGCAAAGCGAACAGCTGCAGAAGAAGAAAATTATGCATGCCGTGGCATTAGTGCTTCTGGAACTCATTACTGGATACCGCCCCTCCTGGTCTGGCCTGGCCTTCTGTTACAAAAATCAAAAACCCAACAAGAAAAACAGAAGAAACTTCATTGCTTTCTTTACAGATGCTGGGTTGGAGTCCAGTGAGAAAGAGAGAGACAGACAGACAGACAGACAAAAACAATGGCGTATAGCAAGCGAGCATTGATTCATGACGCGGGTCAAACACAGATTATGAATACCATTGAAGGGCTGTGCTTGTGCTTGTGCTGGGTCCAAAACACACGCGCGGGCACAGAGCCCCAGCAGCAGCAGCAGCGGCGGCACCACCACTACTCCAGGGAAAGTGAAATGGGCGAAATCAGACGACAGATGCGCAGCTTAAAATATGACTTTCTAGAGTCGCAGGCAGGCCACGGGTGTTGAATGGGGAGCAGAGGTAAAAGAGAAAGGAGTTTCTCCTCCTCACAGGTCAAGATGCACGCAACAAACCTAATCAATCATTCAGCACAGAACCCACATAACAGAAAACGCTACTATACCCAGTTCCACTAATGCTTACCTTTGTTTCCGGAATTCTGAATTCAAGGCAACTTTTTTAGGGTTTCCTGCGTCCTCCACCGCGAGAAAAACCAACCACCCCGGTGGGCACAACTCCGCACCCATCGGCTTCTCGATTCCGATGCAAACTGCAGATTTGTTTACAGAGGGAATGTGTGAACAGCGCTGCCCGTTGTTCCTTTCTTTTTGTTCTCCCCTTTTTGCAGCGAATAACGTGGTAGGAATAGAAGCAAAGAAAAGCAAGGCAAAGCAAAGGGACGGATTATTCCCAGCTCGCTCGCTCGCTCAGTCACTAGATCGCACTAGAAATCCGCAGGCTTTGCAAAGCAGGTTTCATCATCAGAATAGTCTCTTTGCATCCTTCCATCCATCCGTATTCACACTTGGCTGCTGCAGAATCCAGAGTTGCTGACCTGAGCTGGCCTGGCCTGATCATCCTCTGATCTTAGCGTCTGCCAGTAGCAGTGCCTCAATAATGACAGGGAGCCAAAGGGCGACCCTTGCAGGTTCTTCAATTCTCTTCCCTGGCTGTGCCTGCCAATCCGGGACTGACGGAAAGAGAGCTCATAATCTTCTCAATACAGGCGTGTGTTTCAATATATATGTATATATCTATGTCTATGATTATTATTGCAGAGCTACTATATACATATGTATGGCTGGTTATCATCAGATGTTTTCCCACAGAAGTCGTCGTGGAGAAGGAAGACCAGAAAAAGAGAAGAAATGATGCGCTGTTCAAGTTCGGCGCCAACGCGCGATAAAAGGGATCCAGTCAAAACCACGCGGAGATGGAAGCAGGTCCCATCCCAATATCCCATCCCCACAGACAGCTTAAATTTATTTAAAAGGAAACAAAAAAAAGGATACAGAAAAGAAGCCACAACTACTTTAAGCAAAGTAACCAGTTTGGTAAAGAAAGAAAGAAAGAAGGAAGGGATCCCCTTTCACACAATACATATACGAGAACTGATAACTTTGCAGGTTCAGGAAAAACCAAAACGCTGATATGAGTTATGAACATGAGCTGGGCCGGTTGAATTTGTCACTAGTATTGCAAACGCTTATATGAGTTATGAACATGAGCTGGGCCGGTTGAATTTGTCACCAGTATTGCAATAGTACCAGTAAAATTTTTCTGCAAAACGCGATGTATACCTCGGCATCACCCATAAATACAGCACACATGGCTTGCGTGGCTACACGTCAGTGTTGTGCAATTGCAGCCCAACCACGCACTCAGGCTTTGACCTTAATTTTTTTTCGTGTTTTCTCCTGTGACCTTAAATTTGGCCCTGTTTGTGTCTGTGTTTTCAAATATTCGTTTTCTGATGATGGTGAGTTTCGGTTTTTGAACACGTATCATCTGCTCCCATTTGCATCAGCATCATCATCGTTTTTCCTGTTTTTACTTGGTCCATATTCCCACTCTGATTGATTGATTGATCGATCCAGCCACTCTACTCGCCTCTCCTCTCTACTACTACTACTTCTTCTTCTTCTTGCGAACACGCTAACACGATTCCTCCATTATTTTATCCTGCACCTAAATTCCCAATCTCAGTCCTAGTTCGTTTCTGCCGTCTTTACTTTACACCTCCCATTTCCCAATCCAATTGCCTACTTGGGCACATCAATCCCTGTTTTCCTTACCAAATCGCCTCAATATTTAACTCTCCCCTAACAAATTTCCGCTTTCTTCCTAACTCTCCACAAACGTTACCTGACGCTGACACTGAAGGGGGCGGAAAAAATAAAAACAAGCAAGTTTTGAATCTCGACACTGTACACTGTGATGTCCGCAAATTTTGAAACAGTGATGCTTTTTCAAAACAGCGCGCAATTCTCGAAACGGTGCCGTGCATACAAAAAACTTCAAAACCATACTCTGGTACGATCACATATGGATGATGATTGGCCTGCCCATCATGAATGAACGAGTGAATTCATGATCCAGCAGCAGCAGCAGCAGAAATCTCCGGCTGAGGTTGAGGCTCAGGCTAAGGGCTAAAGCAGAGGTTGATTTCTTACCCAACACAGTTATTTCCGCCATGAGCATCGTAATTGTGGGAGCCAACTAAGGCCAGCAGCCATGGCTGCTGGCTGCTACAACCCAAAAACAATTAGCCCAGACTTCTTAAAATTAGCATACTGTGGGCACCTTTTACTTTTCGTTACGTTTCTCCGAAAAGTGTCGTGGAAAATGCATGCAGAATTAGCGGCGGGGAGCACGATTTCGTAACTGGGATATGCACGCACATTTATTCCAGAAAATACAGATAATTCGCACAATTGAACGTCACGATTTGTCATGGATGACGGAGGAGGAGAGAGAAGAGGTAGCGTGAAAGAAACCAACAGCAACCAACAGATCTAGATTGATGGATCGATCATTCATGCATGATCCATGCATATGAAAATATATATATATATATATATATATATATGCACAAATTTTATGGATCAAACTAGTCACAGCAACTGTGACAGATGGATAGATAGAGATGTAAATGTAACAACAAAAAATGATGCTTTGCCATTGCTGCTACTGCTACTACTGCGGTTGTTTTTTCTTCTTTTTTCTTTCTTCTTCCTTCTTATTCTCCCTCTTCCGACGGAAATGTTGACTGAACAAAGGCAGATCATGCCAAACGTGGTATCAGCTGGAGACGTTCTTTTGTCTGTGTATTGCCGGTGGTCATCATCCACATATTATTATTATGATTATGATTATTATTATTATTATTATGATGGATCGATCGATCCATAATCCATCATCCAGCTCTGCCTGTAAATGGATGCTTGATTCATGGTTTCGTCTGTCTAAGTCTTTAAACCCATTGAATTTCGTCTGAACCCACAAGTCATTACCGACCGATGCGATGAAATTAAAATAACGGCAGATATGACCAAAACACTTGTCGGTTAAGATTAGACGAGGGATGGCGACCTTGGTCAGACGTTTGAATGTTTCCAATAAAATCCCTGGTTTTTCAAAGCCAACCAGAGGAATATAGAAGGCCCACAAACGCCTTGTCAAACTTGGTTGTAAACAATGGTATTGTTTTAGCCTCTCGATTGCTCCTCAACTACCTAACCACCTTGAAGATGTACACCACGCATACCACTTTTTAGGATCCAAGACCTTCGTGCTTCAGTATCCCCTTTTTTGTCAACTTTCAAATAATTGCTCGCTCGTTTATATTCAATTCTCTAGTTATTAAAATAAAATTTACGGTCACCAAAATGCTCCGAGCTTTTGGAATGACATTCTAAAGCGTTTTGCACTTTGAGTAACTCATGCAACTTGATTTACAAGAGAGAACTTGATGAACAAAACATGGTTGCTATTAAACCAGGGTAAATTTGTTTCCAAAATTTTAGTCTTATTACATTAAGAAATTAATCCAAAGGAAACTATAAGTACTAACACCTCAAGTATTAATTCAAACTAATAACCTCTTGCTTAACAAGATAATGAACTAATTACTTGACTTTTCCATATATTTCTCTAATATACAATCTATCAACATAATAATTTAATAAAACTTAAGTAGAATGTAGTAGTATTTTTTAAGTGTGATTCTAAGTAGCAATCTTTTGCATGATACTTGTGAAACAATAAGATAATAAATTAAACCACCTTTCATTAACTTAGCTTAGTATTTTGAACTATAGCTATGTATATTAATGGTTAAATTTTGTTATATAATATAAGAGATTTGTAGTGTTACTTTAAGTCAAAATATTTAGGTTCAGGCTTGAGCACAACCACTTGAAGAGGTTAGGTTTTTGCTCATCCATCAACCCTCCTAGGATCCCACTTGGGTAGATGAGCATTGAGGCTCTAGGTAATGGTTCTTTTCTTACAAGAAATTTTTTTTAAAATTCTAATATCCATTATAAGATATTTGTAGTGTTACTTCAATTATCAAATTTAGATTTAAAATAATATTCTTAATGATGTCAAAATAATATGGGTATCAAAAGTCAAAAGTTTTTGACTACATGTACCACTAAGATATGTATCCAATACAATTTATAAGTAAAGACCCAATGTGCTTCAAGTGTGACTTGAATCAGCAACCTCATGCCTGCATAAGATTTATAAGATAATAAACTAACCAATTGAGCTACTTTTCATTAATTAGCATGATATAAGAAAGGTACTTTGATAACACCTCAATTTCTCCAATGTTGCATTTGCTTTATGATAATAGTCAAAATACAAGAAATATCAATTATTAACAAGGTTTTTAAAAGGAATTTTGGAGAATTTATATTCCATTTGATAATTATTGGCAATTTTGGTAATGAAAGTAAAGCTCAATGAATAAAGTTCTTATTTGATCTATAAAAAGTTGCAAGTTCAAGTTTGAGTTGTACTTGAGGTAATATGTTATTACCTATGTTTCACAAAGTATGAATGTACATATGAATGAGTTATAATTTCTTGACTTAAGTCATATGACTTACATCTTAGAACTCATAAGTCGAGGGGTAGTGTCAAAACCCAAAATAATTGGAGTGTTGGAACCTAAAATAAGTAAAACATAGGTACACTTCAAGATATATAGTCCAATTAGAACTTTATATAACTTAATATTGCCCACCAAAATCAAACCCAAACCTAGAGCTTCCAAATGAAGTGTTTTACCACTAGGCTAACACCTAATTATTAAAACCTAAAACAATTAGACTATAGGCATACCCAAAACATATATGCAACATGATACTTTAGAACTTAAAAAGAATAATGATGTTGGAAGGGTGGAGAGGAGAGAAGGGGACGGGGGGGTGGGGGTTGGGTGCGGGTGGGGAGAGGTGGGTGGTGAGGGGGGTGTGGGGGGTGAGGAAGGAGGCAGAGTGGGGATGTTAGAACTTGAAATAAGTGAAACATAGATGCACCCTAAGATATAGCTTTCCATAACTCAACATTGCCCACTAGAATCAAACCCATGATGTGAAACTTTCAAATCAAGTGCCTTACCACTATAATAATGATGTCACATTAGCATATCCTTTAGGATTGAAGTTATGACCTACACATTACAAGCCACATGCTCAAACTAAGTGATCAATGCTTCATTGATGTAACTTGTAAGTTCAATTTTAATGAATTATGCTAAGATACACAAATATTTTGCAATAGATAGTAGCCATAGCTAAACTAGTCCAAAAGATTAGAAGAGTCTTGAACATAATAAAAAATAGTTTAACTAAGTTCACATATTCAAAGTGTTGAAAGAAAATGTAAAGCTTCACAAGTATCATTATGAAACTAAAACTAAAATATTTGCTTATGCCCACTAAGACCCCTTGGATCTATCAAACTAGTTTCAAATTTCCTTTCTTATGGAATTTTCTTTTTTAAAATTTTTAACTCAATGCAACCTAGTAGAATCAAACATGTGACCTAGGGTTACCAAGTCATGACCCTTACCACTAGGCTAAAACCCCATTAGAATTTATGTATTTGCACCTTAGACGTTATTTTCTTTCTACAAGTAAATGTCAATGATTAACTTGGATTTTTTTCCCATACACTTACTACACTAAACTATTTTTTTTATTTCCCATACACTTACTACCCTAAACTATTTTCTTCCACACACACACATCTAAAGAATTATATCATGGTTTTCCAACTTAACTTGAATGTTGAGATGCTTTTACAATTATTTCATTTTTAGCTAGTTTAGAATATTAAATATATTTGAATAGACTATACTACTACATGCTCTTAAATTTTACATCTACATAACAAATGTTGTAAAAGTAGGAAGTGAGGATGAAGGTAGGAAATTTCATTGCCATGCTAAATCTACTTCTTTATCTTCACCAACTTTTTGGACTTTGCAAGTTTGTGATTTTATCCAAAAGAATGAGCATGTGATAAATGGGAAAGTTGGACCGACGAGTTTCATTTCTTGTCCAAAATTTATTAATGGTGAGTTCTTTTCCCTTATCTAAAACTAAAAAGAAACATATTTTTTTAAGTAAAATGACTACTTGGATATATCATAGATTTATCATTATCATGGTTTAACCTATTAAGATTGACCAAGGATTTGATAATAACTTTCTATGGTCACCTATCTGATGCACATAATATTACAAATGTGTATTAATTTGGCCATTATTTAAGTAGTAAAGGGTCATTACCTGGAGACTCAATGCTCATACCATCAAGCAAGGCCTTAAGGATCAATAGATGAGCAAAAGCCTAACCTCATTTTAAGTAGTTTCACTTACATTATTTAACTAGAAAAATTGTTTGTAATGGAAATTTAGTCCTAAAATTTATTCATCATTATTAAATTTTATGGTATTATTAAACATTAATTTTGTATAGCTATAAAATTAAGTGTATGATGTTATTGCAAAGTTATTCTAATATTTCTAACACTTTTAGTTAGGATTAGG
Organism: Gnetum montanum; assembly: GCA_015680685.1. NCBI lineage: Eukaryota > Viridiplantae > Streptophyta > Gnetopsida > Gnetales > Gnetaceae > Gnetum > Gnetum montanum. The sequence goes on along the minus strand of MNCI01009084.1, from coordinate 127,289 downwards.
GAATGAAATTATAAATAGGTACAATATGCAAACAATTTATAATTTTTACATAACAATGAAATATTATTTCTTTACAAGCCTTCAATGATTTTGCCCACCCCATTATATTAGGACAAGGCTAGGATGATGATGATGATGATGATGCCTTTAATGATTCTAAAATTCTACAAGCTTTCATGTAAGAATCTTGTTTTGTAAATTATTTGTAATTATGTGATTTTGATTACAAATGCATGAAGAATTTGTAAGTTGTTTGTAATGCTAAAACTACTTTATAATTATTATTACTTCAACATAATGAAGTTAAAGTTGTCTTGTTGCCATTGTAATCTTTTTTCATAGTTGTTTTCCCTTTAAATACTTAAACATCTTCCTTAAACCATTGAAGCTATTATCTAGAAACACTCTTGTCCTTGAAATACAAACTATTATTTAAAGTGATGGTAAGGTACTTATTTCTCAATTTAGAAGACATGGATTTGCTCATCCACTAACCTTTATGTGACTCCTTTTAGTAGGATGAGCATTGAGGCTCTAGATGATGATCCAAAAACTCTTATCCTTGAAATAATACATAATTGTACGCTTTCAGGATTTCATAATTTCTTGCTACATTATATTTCTTTCCATTAATATTTATGTTTAATGTTTATATTCAAATCTAAGGATGCTAATAGTGAAGTAGCCTTATGGTAAGACACTCTTTTAACAAGTTATATCTACCATCCTGTGTGGGTAGGTGTTGTGCTATTAACTCCAAGTTTGCTAATCTCTAAATTTAAAAAATGTTTATATTCAATTTTGTTAATCTATTTAAAATTCTTCACTAATTAGAAACATGAAACTTTTAACACTCTACAAATCTTCATTGTTGCAAAAATATTTTTGCTTCCATTGCACTTCTTACTCCATTCAAATTTATTATTATTGTATGACTCATAAACATTTAAAGTTTAATATCTTTTATTAACTATGTTATATTTTCTTTTGCACTTTAAATATGATGATTAAAAGTAAGTTCCCTCATTGAAGTATTATTTTCTTTTAATATAAAACATTTGTAAGTAACTTGCACAAGAAAGATTATTATTAACATTTTATTTTATGATACTTTTTTATGAATTATTATTGCATGAAGTAACTAAATTTTTTATATCATAATATTTTGGGATGATGATTCCTTTCATATGGTTCAAGATATAGTATCCATTTATATATTAAATATGCATTATGAAATTAAAGGTTTTGTTATGCCCACGTGTAGACCTTGACAATAGTACTTTCTTTGACAATTTTTTAAACTTTTATTAGGGCTTTTTAAATTAAAGTGTATTATAAATGATAATAACTTTTGTTGCTCATTATATTTTTAATCTATGATGAAAATTTTCAAATTAGTATGATGGTTATTAGTATCACAAGAATTCCAACTTACATTAATATCTCATTCAAAGCAGATGTTGTACCCTAAAATAAAACCAAACTCTATCAAAAATACATTCAAGTATAACCTCAAAAATAGCATAACATTTATGATCCTATAAGAGTCATGAATTAGTAAATGATTGTTGTTTGAAATCATAAAGTAAGAAAAAGAAAATGACATTTCCACTAAAAGTTACATGACAACAAAATTTCCAAATGGTATGAAGAATAAAAAGATGAAGACAACTCCAACTAAGCTGGGAAGATTTTTGAAATGAGGTATACCATTGAACAAAACTTCAAGGAATGGTTGAAAATATTACAAGGGCTTGCTACTCTAAATCCAAGAATTTCAAGGGGGAAGACACTCAAAGAAGCAATTAACAAAAGAATCTTCTATATTGCCTAAAAGGATATCCTAGATCAACAGTACCCAAATAGTAATAGTTAATTCCAATTAGTAAATTTTTATAAATTAAGTGGGTAATTCTCAAATAGTTTGAATTATTTTGTTTGAAAGTTGTAATGAGTCACTAACACCCTGTATCTAATTAAATTTAATACAAATGGTATTACTTACTCTAATCATTACATGTGCACTGATATCAATGAGGCATTGTTCATTTGGTTAGAGTATATGGCTTGTGGTTTACAAGTTACAAATTTTATTCCAAAGGATATGTTGAGACGTGCTACTTGGCATGCAATTTCTATTCTAAGGGATATGCCAAGATGTGCCACTTGGAATGCAGTTTCTATTCCAAGGGATATGTTAAGATCTGCAACTTCAAGTACAGTAAGAAAATGACATCTAACCATAGTAAATCATGGTTAAAACCTTGGTCTCCTCTAATGGTCAACCCATGATTGATGGGATAAAGACACTAAGATGATGATTGTATATGTACCAACCATAAGATGAAATAATGGTTAGGAATAAAAATAAGTACATAAGAGGAAGTTTAGAAGTAGTATGGGTTGATAACTTAATCATCCTTCCTTACATTTTATGTTAGTAGTAATAAAAGTAGAAAATTCAAACTTCTACATTTAGAAATACCATATAGAATAGAAAGCCTATGTCCTATAAAATTAATACTTGAAAAGCTTGTACTATGCATGCTCTCTATGTTGAAATATAGAGACTTTATCAAGAGTTTAATTTTTCTCTTTTTCATTTATATTATTTTAAAGATAAAATATAGATATTACATTTATAAAATGGAAGATGATGAAGGATCAACTAAGGTTGGATCATGTTCAAGATAAATTAAGGATGCCATCTACTAGGAATTTCCTAATTCAAAACAAATAAAAAATTACTACATTTTATAACAATTTATCTTAAAATACATGTTATATGACTATTGCATGCATAAAGTTCAAATCAAAGTCATAAGTTTTTTATTTTTAATCATTTACAATGCCTTCTTAGCTGATAAAATATCATTATATTCATATTTACTTGATTTATTATATTCATATATGGCTTAGTAGGATTTTGAGAGAGTCAATTGAAAAGTAATAATCTAACCTATTTTTGATCAATTGTACTTAGGCTTGATCCTAGATTTTATGACTTAACAAGAACCTTACCATCACTACAAATGACAATCCTTTATAAGTGACCTAGGGCATCATAATCATCATCCTAACCTTGTCCCAACAAAATAGGTCAGCCACAGAAGTTCTCTTTTGCAATTCACCTTTATTAAGAGTTCAATCCTTATAAGTGACCATTCACAAATTCCTTAAAATATTGCAAACTTTTTTAATAGGCTCATTATTAGATCTTCTTTAAACATGACTAAACCATCTAAAACATTATTCATACAACTTTTAAGAAACAAAAGTAACTCCAAACCTTTTTGTAATGAATGTATTTTGCACATTCTCTCTTCTTGTAATAGTCAACATCCATCTCAACCTTTGCATTTTTGCCATGCTAATTTGTTGTCCATGCCTCTTGTTTATAGCTCAACATTTAATCATATATAAAATAATAATTTTGATTCTTATTGCTTGAAATTTTCCCTATGTCTTATTGGATTGGGATTGTTTTATCATATACAACACCACTAGTCTATCTTCATCTTGATCATCAAGTCTCAAAACCTATTTCTTACACTTAATAATTTCATCATAAACATTTTACAGTGAGAAACTTTTTTTACCATTTAGTTTTTTTATACTTTTACTCAAGTTTACTTCTATTAATTCTGAACTCCTCTTATTCTAGAATATATTGCTATTTTTTCATTCTAAAGCATAGATTATTTTAGTTTCCAAAAAAAAAAAAAACCACCTCATTGTAAATAAGTAAAATTTTGAAGCCTTTAATGCTTCCAATAATTAAAATTAACATTGATATCAATGAATATAGTTGGGAAAAATTTAAATCATTTATATTTAAGACAGATTTTAATTTTATTAATGGTAAATTTAGGTATTCCTTTAATAATTAAATTAAATTATTAATAAATTACTATTGACTAAGTAAATTTGAATCTTTTCACATCCATGTAAACACACTAAGAATTTTTTTTTCAAATAATTTAATATTATCCTATCCTATTTAAAACTCTAAATGCATCTTCTTCTACTCTATCCTATCCTCCACAAAGACATTCTTTAAAGTTGCAAACCTTAACCAAAGCTATAGCTACAAGTAAAAATAATGCTATGAGAAAATTCTTCATCTAAAATTTCAAACCTATTTAATATCATTTAAATTATTCTTCCTTAACTTATCTATTAAATATCAACTAATAAGCAGTAACATTTTTTCTAGGAAAAAAACATAAGCCAAGTCAATCATTACCAAACATATTGAATTATTTTATTCAATGAAATGATACATATTCACGGTTTATCATCATAAACAATAAGTATTACATTCAAAAACCTACTTAAAACAAAATCCTCCTACATAAGCTAAAATTTCAAGTGCTCAACCCTAAATTTGCCCATAAAAAGTGAGGGCGCATACACCATGTTTATGGTTAGAGGGCAAAAGTGAGGGCGCACACACCATGTTTATGGTTAGAGTAAACACTTATTAAAGAATATCAGAGCTGTTAAGAGATACAAAGTGAATGCAGTTTTCATTTCCTTGATGTTTAGCATTCTTAGTGGGCCAATGATTGGCTTAGTACAAACCATGTTGTTGTGGCAAGAGCCCCTAGGCTTGTATGCACAAAGAAGCGGTCAAGAATAAAGCCATATACTGAAATAACGGCAACATTGGTGGACAAAAAGTTTACGGTCACCAAAGAGAAACATAATAAATAGTTTAAAATTAGATCTCTTAGAAGCCAGCTATGAGATTGGAATTATTGAACATACAATCCTGACAGGTTTTTAAAAACTCATGGTGTAAAGCTTACAATTACTGGTGCATGTGTAGAACAACAGTACAGTAAATAAATTTGAGATTCTATACCGAGGACAGCACGTTTTGACCAAGCAGCTTGGCACTCAGAAAGTCGCTGGATCCTTTGAGAAATTTCAATTCCTTTATCTTGGCCAAGGAATGAGGAGCAATTTAGCTCAGAATATGTCAACTCGGCATGCACGCAGGATGCTGTCTGTACAATGTTGCGATGCATATGTGCTATTTTCGGTCTCGATGCAGACCGCAGACACAAACCCCAACCTGCCATATTGACTGTATTCAAAATCTGCACAATGTTGCGATGTATATGTGCTATTTTCGATGCAGACCGCAGACACAAACCCAACCTGCCATATTGACTGTATTCAAAATCTGCAGTTTATCAAGTTTCTGATTTTGTTATTGAAAACGTGGCACCCTCAAATCAAACAAGAAAATCGTGAACTTGATACCTAAGAATTAGCAAGGAAATCTTAAACAGAAGTGGAATTTGACTTGTATACGTAGACCATTCGGGACCAGAGAATGCATATCTGTATGAATACGTTCAGGAAAGAGCACACTGTTGCTTCAGGAATTTGACTTGTATACGTAGAACATTCGGGACCAGAGAATGCAGATCTGTATGAATACGTTCAAGAAAGAGCACATTGTTGCTTCAGGAATTTGAAGCCAGAGAATGCATATCTGTATGAATACGTTCAAGAAAGAGCGCACATTGTTGCTTCAGGGTGAAGGAAGTGTATACTAGTCAAAGAAACAATACTACCTATATTTCTCTGTATGAATACGTTCAAGAAAGAGCATACTAGTCAAAGAAACAATACCACCTATATTTCTCTGTATGAATACGTTCAAGAAAGAGCACACTTGCTTCAGGGTGAAGGCAGTGTATACTAGTCAAAGAAACAATACCACCTATATTTCTCATTATTGGATTGGAAGTAGCCAAGTAACCATGTCCAAAATAAGTGTAAAAAGTTCATGCAATGAATGGTGGGTCTCAAAACTCTCAAGATATATAGTCAACATCTTAATAAAGCCATACAAACTATAGGTAGCCTCCATACATATAACAACTAATATACTTTAAAAAAATTTAACAAGAAAATAACAGTATTTACATTACCATACTTTTTGGAATTAAAACCGTAATTTGCATATCACAAGCCACGTTAGAAAGCTAATGCAACATATACCTGGCTTCGATAATCTCAACATATGTAGTACAAGATAGTTATAAAATATATATGAGAAAGCGTCCCTTACCATCAAATCTGCAGTCATTAATATACCAGTGCCAGTTCGAAGATGACTGACTATTTCATACAGTGAGGCCAAGTCACAGAAAACAGTTATACATCCAGACATAGCCAAAAACCATCTGAAGTGATAGCTTGCAGAATCCAGAAAATTTAAGATTCGCTTGTATGTAGCAAAATAATCCTCTGCATCGCATCCTTGCAACAGTGTATCCTCAAAATGTTTCATTCTCAGAAGCTTTGAACAGTAAACATCACAAAAATTAGTAAAGATAAAATTCAACGTTCATTATAATATTTGCCTAAATGACATATTTAAAAAGAACCAACGAACACAGAGCTTGAATGGTTTGGATGGTTCTTAGGTCTAAAATATGGTTTTTAAAAGTAAGTGTTAAATAAACTGAATCATAATTGCAACTCATGAAAACTTACCTGCAATTTGCATACTTCCCAGAATAGAACACAAACATATAAATAAATGTATGTATGGAATGTCCATGGTGCTGCTTGTACAGACCCAATTATTACCAGGTCTGCAACATTATCAAGGCCGAATGGTAATGGGTTCAAGTGAACATCAGCATACAACCAATATTTATGGATGGCAATCGCGATCAGCAGAGGGGTGAAAAGTTTTGCCAAAAGTTTACAACCCTCCTACATCACAAGAAGCATTGCAGCCTACTGTAAACAACATAATCTTATTCAAATATTCAAACAAAATGTTTAATGCAAACAAGTGCGATATACCGCAGAAACCCAAAGACGTTCATTTCTACATGAACCCGACTATAAGAAAAATAACAATACCTGTATCATTGTGTTATGCTCACTTTTCATTTGTGTCTTCAAATTTTCTCCTGTCTCAAGTTCAACGATTTCTTGCCTTCCAAATTTATGGATGGTTTGAGCTACGAATATGAAAGAAACAAAGGCGATGAGGCTCCCAGCAATAACAATCAGTGGCTGAAAAACCAACTGTAAAAGAAACGATAAGTACAATAGCAGCGGTAAGAAAACTCTTTCACAAAAGCAATAAACACGGCGTTGAATTCATAAGTTAATTTAAACCAGCCTTGTTTTTGAAGATTAAATTCATATATATTATCGGTCGAACATCCATTGCTTTCATCAGAAAACATCCTTAACGCGGAAAAATTACAATAGTTAAATAATTCTCTATTTAAAAATACATGGGGATTTCCTGAACAAGATATATTGGTGAATACCTGCATAAATGACAAGAGCTATTCTTCTGTTGCAAATCTAGGAAAGTGTAGGAGCTTAGCAATTCAGAAGAAAATTCCTTTGAAGTAGGTTATATGCCCAGTGAAATGTTAGAAGAAAAAAAAGAATGCACCGGTTTACAGATCTTATTCCGGCGTCAATGATTTCAGGAATCAAGGCTCATTTTCACCTGGGATTTCAGTTTACTGCCAAGGAATTAAAATATTAAGGAATTAGTTATCTTGCAGGAAGGATTCCTTCTACATTGCTTCTCGAGTAATGGATGAACAAAAATTGGATATAAGTTGAGGTATTGAAATTGTTATGATTTTTAATTTAATTATGGTTTTTTTAAAAAATTTAAATTTAAGGCATAGAAACAGATCCATGCAAGTACTTATAACGCTCAATGGTTTGTTAAGATTGTTTTTCTTTTAAATTTTCAGGAAGAGACAGTTTCCCAGTATTTCAATGATTTTTTAATTCTCACATTACAAGTACAACTTGCATTCTAGGTAGGCTTTTCTTAACACAAAATACAAAAACAGAAAAATTAAGTTACGATATTCATTATTTTTTAATTAAAATATAGAGGAAATTTTTCAAAATATTACTTACTACTAATGTATTTTGTCCAAATTTGTCTAACAGATCCTTTGAGTCTATACGAACATAACATAGTTAAACTTCAGTTTCAGTTAATTCATAAGTTTTTCAGTTGCCTGATTTGATTGGCTAACAGCAAAAAGGGTACAAATATAAATTAGAGAACACACGCCAATAAAATAAAGATGAAGTGTCGTCCATTCTGCTGTCAACACTATGTTTTTATGATGGCCCAGCAACATGGACCAAAACAAGAATGCTCAAATTTCTATTTCTATGAATGAATCTTTTGCGTAGGCAGATAAGGAAAAAAAAACAATGAATATATGCAAAATCTCAATGAACCAAGAAAACACTTAGCTCTACTAGAGGAATGTGTAACATAAAATGAAAATACAAAAGGTGTACAGGGATTCACAATATATGTGGTAATCCAACAGGAACACAATAGCCATAGGACCAAAGGATCGAACAGAACAGTGGATCTGGACTCAGCAAAACAAATTCCAACAGTCTATCGATAAGAACATACAGAGAAAACAACACAATGTTTTTTTTTTTATAAAAAAAACAGCATATTTGAGTACTATGGAATAATTAAGTGCAGGGGTGATAAATCATTAGCACTAAGCTTCCCTCCATTTCAGTTTCTCTGTCCAGATCTTTTAATTTGAAATTGAAACTGAAATTGAATTTTTACTAGTATCCATTAAAACCCTCTTGGATCTATTGGACTTCAAATTTCCTTTTACAAAATTTCTTTTAATCCATAACTCTGCATTGTCCACTGGAGTCAATCTTGTGACCTGGTCTTTCCAGGCCTAGAGTCTTACCACTAAGCTAATACTTCATCAAGATCATCATCGTCTATCCATATCTTGAGATAGTGTAGAAAGTTTCTACCATGCAAGGCCAAGATTTTTTATCTACTATCATCATCACCCAAGGCATTAAATGCATTTTGAAGTTAAAGCATTCCACATTACCTCCTTACTTTGGCTATGTGGTGGAACTGAGTTTGTAGCTAGCCTTGATAATCTGAGTTTTATTTGCATAATATGGACCCTCAAGGCCATAATATGGGCATATGTTGTTCCCTGAAGAACATCTTTCCATGTCATCTTCAGCAGATTGTTGATTTGCTTGATTCTTTATGCATCACATTGTCTTTGTGTTCCCTCCTGAGTGTCTTGGCCCTCTAGGTTTTGTGCAGTTGTAGAAGGGGGAAAATGTCATTGTGGTTATGGTTGAGAGGGTGGTGACAAAGGTCTGTGCCGTCATTGGTCATGTATCGGTTGGGCAATGACCTCTTCTGATTCTAAAGGCACAACCTTACCCCTGAAGATGATGCAATTTGTCCATTGGAATGAGTAAGTGCTAAATAGGCCACAGCATCCAAAGAATCATGTTCATGTTACACTGTCATCCCAGAGTCTATAACAAATGAAAAAAATACTTATCATATAGCATTAAAATATTCTCTATTGTTTGTATGTTGGAGGGTGTGAATAGCAATATCAATCGACAAAAATCTGTCTTCATCACTTCCCAATCAGAATGTCAGGAAATTTTTGCCTACTTTGTAGTAACCATGAGATCTTCTCCTTAAGCTAAGTGTACAATTTCCAACACCTAGAATGGGTATATCTCGTGCTGAAAGAACATCTTCAGAGTAACATTTTTGAAGTCCATTCACTAGGGGCACTGGAGAACATTGTCAAGCATTGCATCATCTGGTTGATCGATGGTATAGGTCTACTCCACAAAGGGATTCAATTGAAAGGCAAAAGGGCCTTGAAACGGGAGGGAGGCATCCCAAGATGGATGTAGTTTAGACAAGCTAGGGGATGTTGGATCCAAAGGAATAGTAAGGAGGAAAGCTGGGACTAGGGGCCAAAAATGCTATGAAATATAGCTTTGAGCTTAAAAGTAATGTGATTTGATGTAATGATATACATGAAAACATGTGAAAATGCAAAGCTTTAATGTGAAATCAATGTAAAATGCAAATGAAATATGATATATGACAGGAAAATGAGAGATTCTTGGAAGAAACTTCTGATCCCCTTATTCTTCTTTAGCTTGAATGCCTTCTACAATGGAATTGGAGAGTTGCATATGAATAATGAAAAAGTCACACTTTGGTATGAAGGTAGGCACCTCTATTTATAGGTTTGGGTGAACTTTTTGTCATTTTGGGCATGTTTCTTGACCACTACATACATGAGGCACATTTTCCATTTATTGAAATTTTTTTACATGGTACATGACTATAGACCTATCCATGACTTTAAAGTTGGAAATTAAAATGACTAGAAACCAGAAACAACATGACAATAAAAATATATAAACTTCAGACTACATCTACTTGAGACAAAAAGTTAAAAGAGGAAGAGAAGAGTACACTCTAATGGAATGAGCTACAAACAAAAAAGAAGCAAAGCTGCTGTGGAGGAGATGGTGAGGGCAGATCAAAGCTACTACCCTTAAATTAATTGCTACAAGCTGATGGCATTGTTGGACCTTCTGCAAGCTTAAACATTGGTTTCCAGAGAGAGGAAAACTGACATGAAGTCTAAAATTCATGCTCAAGAACTGATACTAACGTTAGAAAGTAAGGTAAGAAACTGAAGTTAAAAACCATTGTTGGAAACCTATGTGGCAGACAGTGAGGAAACTCGGTTTTATAGATCCTCAAGTTATAGAGATAGAATGCTAAAGAACTCAAGAGATCTTAAGTCTGGATACAATTCCTTCATCAAAATACTCAAAAAGTGATGAAAGCCTTCAAAATACTGATGGAAATAAGGTTAAGTTCTCACAGAAAAGTGTTGAAGTGCTCAAGTTACATCCTCTAGTGCATCAATTTCAAGTTCTTAATCTGTAAAATGAGGCCTAGCACCCCTATTTACAGCTAAGGGGCACATCCATTAAGTTAGAGGGAATCTCAATCTCATTTTCAATGCCATGTCAGAAATCAACGTTGGAACTGATGTTGAGCGTCAATCTTGACATTAATTTTACATGAGGGTTAAAACCAATGCTGAAAGTGACACTCACTGTCAACGTTAAATTCAATTTATCTCAAGAAGGGGAAATGACAATAAAACCAACATTGGCCAATGATTTCAATGTTGATTTGAAGTGAAGCAAAAAAACTGACCCTAGAAGTAATGTGGACATTAGTGTTGGCATTGATAATAGCCCCAAAAATTTGCCAAAGATGGAAACGGTGATTGGAAACTGACATTGGAAACAGAGGTTGGAAATTGACATTATAAACAGAATTTGGAAATTGATGTTGCCAAAACTGAGGACAAAATTGATGCATAAACCAATGCAAAACGTCAAAATTGGCATTGATTTCCCAAGATACCCTAAAGAAGCTAGAGAGGACCAAATGGAGGTAGAAACTAATACCAATCCTTAATTTCTATATCACTTTTGAAGATGATGTTGTAAAAGATTCTCCACGAAGGGGAAGAAAAGAAGCAAGTTGCCTCAAGATGTTGGGCTCCATCTTGGTAATGAAAGGAGCAAAAAATTAGGCACACAAATACCTTCCTCCCCTTCCCCTACACCGGAGGCAAGGGAAAGGAGTGGGAGGGAGTAAGAATAGTGTTTGAACAGAATAGATTAAAGCCCAAAGGTGAAAAAGGTGAGGGAAACTTGGGGACAACCTAGGCTAGTGAAGGATGGTGAAAGCTAACTAGCATAAGACACAAAGTGTGGGGAGAAAGGGACAAGGTCAATCCCCCAAAAGAAAGACCTAAAATGTTTCTATGTCGCTACTTACGATAGTTCCCACAAGCATGGTACCACACCACGAAATTCCCTAAAAGAAAATTAGCAACAATACTAGATACTTGATGCTCTGGACTTTGTTGTTAATCGGTGCTTGTGGAAATGAATGGTGTGGGCAGAAAGAGTTCTGCCCTTCCTATTACCAACAAAAAAGCTCCCAGAGAAATTGAAATAAGATGACAACGGGGCATCCTCCTTGGATGATAATAAGCCAAGGATGAAGAAGCATTGACAATATATCATAACATCAAAATCAACATAGAATGTTGATTCCATCGATGGAGTTCACGGATTAAATATTCAAGCAGATTAATTTGCAAGCATGTGTAGAGGGCCTTAAGCAAGAAAAAACTGTTGACCCCAGATTTTGAAGATAATCCTGACTACACAAAAAACCTCATCACTACGTCAACCATCGTGCTTTAGGGTTCAGTGAGTGTTGGCCATGGTACAGGTCTACTCCTAACTTGAGGAATGTCATGCAAGAAGAAAATACGTACATGTTGTCAACCTTTGTAGCAAATTTTGCATGTCTACCCTACTATGACAATACCCAAGAGGGAACTAATGGCCTTTGCTGTTGGTGAGATTATGATACTGCAGACATAGCATCGATTTTTCTAATTTTAGAAAAACTCAACCATGTTGCATTTAGCATCTTCTTTTAATATGGATACTAGGATGTCCCACGCAAGAGATCAGAGTGCCTTCCAAAACTCAGGGACTTCTTGGTATTATGCAATTAAGTTTGGCTCAATGGTAGGGATTTTCTCATAGGTTTGAGTTCAATCTCTTGACAGATGGCATCAACAAGGATTATTGTTGTCGATGAGATTGTGGTACTACAATGTAGCATCAATTTTTCCAATTCTAGAAAAACTCAATTGTGTTGCATTTAGCATCTCCATTTAATATGGACAACAGGTTGTCCCATCCAAGAGATTAGATTGCCTTACAAAGCTCAGGCACTTGTCGGTATTATGCAATTAAGTTGGCTTAAGGCATCCACACATAAGATGTTATGGTTAACAATGGTAAAGATGATGTCATTACTATAGTTTACCATTGTAACCTGTATGTGCACAATTGAATTATCATAACCATTGTCATCTTTTCTTTTCTTTTGATTTTGCCTGAATATTAGCTCAAACTGCATTCTTTCCTGAGGTGAATCAGCCTTTTCTCCGACATGAATAGGTTTACATGTGAAAATGATGTCATGTTCCACTACTTCCAAGCAGTAATAATTGTTAACCATTCCACATTCTCTATCTTCAACAATTGTCAGCTATGCCACATGTCATTAACAATTCCAAGGACAATTATTAACAACAAAATTGATGTGTGCAGGCCTTCAATGGTAGGGATTTTCTTATCACATTCTAGGTTCGAGTTCAATCTCAACAAATAGCATTTATGAGTATCATTGGCTGCCCTGCACTGGTAGATTAAAAAGGAGATTGTTCTCTCCAGAGTTTTCGAAGTAGAAAGCATGACAAGAGAATCTCCTTACAAGCATGCGTTCAAGAGCAAGGGGCGATCTCATGTGGATTAAGGCCAAGGCAGGTAAAGACAACAACGCTAAATTGATAGTTGATGAGAAAGTGACATACATCATCTTCATGCATGTGACAAAACGTGCACATGATTTTGGTAGTACTTTTTTGTCAACAAGGATTTGATTTAGGGCCAATGCAAGTGAAGATAGCAAAAATGCATTGACAATCAACAAGAAGGTGACATGCATCCTCATGCATGTGACAAAAAGCGCACATGATTTTGGTATTATTTCTTCATCATTATGGCCTAGTTCTTAATAAACCATAAGAATAATCTGTTCTGAGAGGCAAACAGCCCACTTGACATGCTACACAAGCACTATGCAATACTTGATTTAAAAATTTCCTTCAATGAGTGGCAACACACCATGTTCCAATCTATAAATTCTTGATTTGTTGCAATAAATCCACACCAAAAAGTTGAAGTACTGTTGGTACTCTAGGTCATTACCCTCTAATGATCATACTTTTGTGGAACCAACCACCCATTTTGTGGGATCACTATCCTAAAACTAGTTTAGCTATATATTTATGATATACATATACTTATATATATATTATTTGGTTGAGAAAATTTTTTATATTTTTCAAATTCAAAATCTCAAATTGATTCACTAAGAACTGATTTTCTAAGAATAAAGTCCAGGTTACAAAGTAGTTCGACTCTCGCAAATAATAATTTACGTTAAAAAGTTCATCTCTTATCCCAACATTATGAGGATAATTATTGATTTACCATGGTAAAGTCCAACAAGAAAAACATGACCAAGAGAGCTTCCCCTCATCATGACAATGGTAAAATTATTTTACCATGATAGAGAAGGACTCTCTTGGATGGGGTTGGTAATTGGCCTCTTGGGTAAAATCATGATAGAGCCTAGGCTTTACCAACAAAGCAAAATATCATAGAAGGATTTAATACTGGGACCACTAGCATGCCTCAACCTCACCACCCATTTTCCTCTTTCTTGCTTAGACTTGAAATCAAATTGCAACAAACCCTTATGCAATATCGTGACTTGCATGGTGACCCCTTTCAATTTTAGGGCCATCCCTTCGCAAATCTACTATGGGTGAGATCTAAGACCCATTGACACAAACATTTCCAAAACGCAGTTTTGCAAATGGTGATTGGCCTCCTCACAAATAGCATCCAAAACTTGGATCTCAAATACATTTCCATTTACAATAGAAGATAAAGATATCAATCCACTCAGCCACTATCAAGGCATCCCAACTGGACAGAGATGTAAACATAGTTCACAAAATATTTTAAGTTGTAGCAAATCTTAAACGTTTATTAAAGTGAGTACCTCACACACTCTCTCCCCTCAATCATCTCTTTCTTCCCTTCAGCTAACCATTTTCCCATTTCTGATATCCATTTATTTCTTTAACATAATGTCTTCTGAAACATGTCATGAATTTCAAATTCTGCAAAACGTACTTTGTATCTAAGAGTTTGAAAATATAACATGTTCCTCGTAAGTTTATGGTCATAGATGACATCTAATTTCCCTTGGAATTGTAGCAACTTCACGAGGAGATCATTTGCCACAGAAAAGCATTGCAAATGAAATAAAATAAAATTAACTTTTAAAATTGCACCAACATCATGATTGTCTTTATCCTATTAAACTGGGGCAATCCATTAAGTAGGTGAGTGATTTGATTATAATTTTTTATAGCTCGCTATCTGCCTATTAAACTGAACATATATATTTACTATGCCACCTGGTGGTACATATTTCAACATAACTTGCTGGGATTAAACAAGTAACTTATAAGATATAAGTAAGGAGTCTTACCAACAAGCCACACTCCCCTGAACTTTTAAAACTGTGTATAAGCAATGAAAGAGTATTCAACATTATAAAATGTCATTTCTATCAGTTTATGACTTAATACACACACACTACCTGGTGTTTTGGGTTGCCATAACAAGCTTTTACATAGAGCAGCCTGAACAGCGGCAGAAAAAATATGAACAGAAATGCAACAATCCAGGAAATGTAACTCCAAAATAGCCTGGGCTGTCCATGCAGCAGCATTCTCATTGTTTCAGGAAAATCAGGACATTGGTCTTGTCTTGTACTCCTATTTATATACAAGAATCAATGAACTTTTACAATTTCAGGAAAGAAATGCATAAACATGCATAGTGCAAAAGCTGCCAATCTATTTCTACGATTATTAAACACATACATGTAACGAGGAATACTATAATTTATTTTCCACAGAGACAGTTATAAACCACAAACAAAAATGTCCAAAAAAATCATATAGAAAAGTCATTTGCTTAGAAAAGCATACAATATAAGATTATATGTCTTTGTGTCAAAATATAAAATGGAATCCCGTCATAAAAAAACTAGCACCTGCCCTATGAACATTTTGTTTCTTTCTTCCATGTTAAATATCGATAACAAGATGATCATCATTATGCTCATGGATTCCATGCTACTGTTATCCCTTGAAAGGATCTGCATCATCAAGATGTTGTTGTTCATACTCCCACAAATGAACACCATCTAATGCCTCTGCCTCCTCCTCATGTGTGCACATAGAATCATTGTAATCATCCTCTAATTCTTAATATGACAAGTCCACAATTATGAAGCTCCTCCTGTAGATGATACTTCTACTGGATCTCAATTTCAAGTAAGCATAGAAAAAAAAGGCAAGTTATTTGGGAACACATCTTCATCATCTATACGATAAATCTCAACCTAGGCTGTCCTCTATAGCAGCCAAGGATGCTTGTCCTATACATCCAAGACCCACTAGTTTGTCATATTTAGCTCCTTCAAATCTGCTCATGGGTAAAGTCACGTCATTTAGCCTTTCAGATGTCAACATGTCATGCTCAAGTACAGTCCAAGTATCTTCACGTGTTAACAGAAATTAAGAAAGCACGAAAACATAGAATGATAAAAAAATTTAACAAATATACAAAACTATATACTTGAAAAGGAAACCAATATGAAATCAGGTTTCTAAATGCACTACAAAGATGAGAACATTACACATGGCCACATCTTTCAGCTCCAAAGAATAGCCAGGCTTAATTTTCCCAGAATTTCTCTATGCATATTAAAATGTGCCTAGAATTAAAGTTAGTACTTAGATCATGCTCTTATCGTTTGTCATCAGCATCATCTTAACCTTATCTCAACTACATAGGATTGACTACTATGACCCTTATCGTAACTACATAGGATTGACTACTATGATTTGTACTTATAATATTTAAATTTGCTATGTTTCCAAATATCTTCCAAATTTTTATTTACCTAGCCTCAGTATATCTCTTGCCTTAGCAACAACTAACCTACTAAATCTGGTACCTATCATTGTTTCATACTTCTCAAACTCTGGAATTATTCTAATCCTTATTTTTGGATTGCAAACACAACTTTATTTAGTGCCTCTGCCAAATCAACCTTTCATTCTCCATCATTTCTTTGATTATGTGGGTGGGTTTCCAAATGTAAAAAATGCCTTTAAGAGACCTGTTACTAAATGCACAGCTGATCATTCTGCCAATGACTTGTGGTTCCAATGAGCAATGAAAATTTCGCAGACTTGGTTAGCAAATTTACATGAAGCAACAAGCAAGCAACCTCACTTATCAAGTATAGATGCATATCGATAGTTGAGATTGTTCTCTTCCAAGCTGGGTAGGATCGCTGGCTAGATCTATCCAAGTTCTTGTCAAGTTATAGATGTCCTATAATTGGATGAAGTTTGCAAAATCAGTACTGCCAGTCCTCAAAATTTCTTTGACTTTTGAAAATTTGAGAAAGATATGATGAGGAATTGCATGGTAATAGATAAATTTAGATATGTATTTTCCTTTTGCAATGCCTTAAAATTCAATAACTGTTTGTTAAGAATTACAACAACTGCATGATGACCGATGCAAGTCAAAATAGAACATCCAGTCTATATATTGCCTTTTCCCTTGCATGGAAACCTTACTAAGCCTCAACTCTTCTATTACGTCCTTTGGAAGTTGGAACAGAAGGTTAATATTAATCCTTCACTTTTCCAAAGTCATTAATGAACATAGGAAACATGTTGCCGTTAGCTGAATCCACAATGATGTTTCCAGAACCCTATTTTTTCCATTTTCATTTTTTTCTATTTCATCATCAAACATTATTCTGCAACATGATTTCCTTCAAACCTGATTACTGTAAAGTTAAAAAATGATGACAATCCTTTTTCAATTGACCCTATTGACCCAGCTTTTAGATTCAAAATCCTCGATGTTGTACTAAAGGTATGAGACTTACTTTTAGTATACTGACTTATAAGCACTGCAGGAACCAAAGAAATTAAATTTTTGAGATAACATCATAAATGGAGTTGGAGATGGTGAAGTTTAATCTTGGCATTAACTTTAATTATGCTTCAATTTTTCAAAAATAACAAGTTGAGTTTTTATTTATAACAAGCTCAATTTTAGATATCTATAAAATATTTAGAAATATTGTAATTTTAGATGTCTAGAAGTTATTCTTGTAAAAATAAAGAACATGTGTTTTAAGTTAACTGTGTTTTTTCTACCATTTGTAACCTGGTATTGCCTATTCAATCTCATGCTAGGATTTGTAGTGGCAATGAATTGTTAGTTCTTTGTTTCAAGGTTTTTTCTGTGTGGAAACACTGACTTGTTTGCAGATATGAAAAGATCACTTCCCTGTTTTTCCTTTATCTATCTTTCATCATATTCTATATAATTTCTGTGTCTAATTCACCTAAATAAGCAAAAAAATTGAAAAAATATAACTGTTATGAATGTGTTTCCAACATTGTATTCCATATTGTACAACTTTTAATGTTTGTAACAACAGATATCAAAGTAGTGTTATAAATTGCCTACGATGAGTTGTGTGTTCAGTGGTTTGTTTAGACTTGGGACAAATTTATGTGTTCAGTGATTTGTTGATTGAGCAGTATGTTCTAGTTGCAACTTGTTTTCTATTTCAACACAGATTGATTTTTATTTCAATTAGAGTTGTTAATGCAAGGTGGAGAAGATGTCTGCTTTTTTTTCTCTCATCGAGGAATGGAACAAATAAAAATTAAAACAAGATGCTAGAATTGTGGCAAGATTGAATATGTGCGGACAGATTGCTTTGTTTTAAAGTATAATGATAACTCTAGAAAAGTTGGGTCCTCTAGGTTTGTTGTTGCAAAGACAAATCCTATCATAGAGTAAGTGGGAGTTGTACATTCATGTTTTTTTTATTATATTTGGTGTGCTAGTCTTGTTATTTTTTGTGGTGGTCTTAAATTTGCTGACATGGAAAGAGACCACATGCATAGACATGTATGAAATGGTTTCTGTTATTGCTGATTTGATGTTATCTCATCTTCATTGGCTTGAGAAGGCCTGATTTACATGGATGTTTTGTACAAAGATGCTCCTTAGATGATCATGCAAACCCATAATTTCTCTGCATGCTATTGTCCTGGTTTATCAATGATATCCTCAATACATATTGATCGATGATGTTCCATCTTAGTAATTCACCAAACTGTGTTTTGGAAATTGCTGGAAACGATAAAACCAAATCTTAGAGTTAACTTCAATTATGCATCCATTTTTCAAAATTAACAAGTTGACTTTTTATTTATAAAAGGTTCAATTTTAGATATGCACAAACTTCTTAGAAATTTTGTTATTTTAAAGGCTTAAAAGGTATCCTTTGTTAAAAAGAACAAAGAGGCCATTTACCAGTTGACTAAACGTTGTCACAGAAAACAACTAATTATGGTCATAACCTTGAGCCAAGAGATGAACTTGATACAAATTAAACTGCCATGGTAAGAATTATTTAATAATAGGTTTGATGCTTTTTTTCAACCTGAAGATATTCTCCATAAGAAAGGTAAGGATTCAATTCTTAGCCAACCAGAATTTTCTTAATTTGAAAAAGAAAAAGATTCTCTTTACTAAATAATAGATATATATTATATAGGGTTGTGGTTACCATGAGGATTGATATACGTCTACGTTTTAAAGGTTTGCTGCATGGAAGCACCAGCTTGGAATCTCTTTAAGTTCAACATGCAAAGAAGTTGCTTCCTATTTTTGTCTTTGTCTCTCTTTCATCGTATTCTATTAGTGATGCCAATATTGTTTAATTCCGTAGTTCACAGCTGGCAATATTTGTATCGAATACGACCTGTAGACCCAATCATAAGGCCGAGATCCCCCTATTTCACATATAATTGCCGAGAACAACCTATGGATAATACTAGAACAGAACTATTTCAACAACCTGAAATTCTATCAGTAACCAAAACTTAATATTTGGAATCTTGCGAGGTATTTTTATTTTTATTTTTTTAAAGTTCGCAACCGAAAAGTAATGAATATTCAAAAGAAAGAACAACCTTAATTACCTTGGAAAGAAATGAGATTCAGCATACCTAGATTGCGGAGGATGGTGAAATGCATCAACAGGGGCTGCTTGGCAGATGCAGATGAAGCCATGACTGTGTCCAAAGCACAGGCGGCCCTGTACTACGTAAATGCTTCGCGCAACTGCTGCTACAAAGACAAAGTCCGAGAAGTGGGACCGGTAGCATACATCTCCCAACAAAAATTCGTAACAGGTCAGACATCATATGGATAAAGTATCGTATCTTCCATTGACACAGAGCCTTCCTTCCAACAAAGCACAGGATGCTGATCACGTCTTTCACTTTTTGCAATCACAGTAAGCATTAGTGCTACCGATTTCGATGCACAAATGCGCTTGCATTTTTTCTTGGAGATTTATCGCATTTTGGAGAGAGTTCACTGTAATCGTCGGAACATTGAAGTGATTTCCAATGCAATGTTCATGTCCATCTCCGTGTCAACGTTAATGTCATTGTATACCCATTTTGTATTGGAAACAAATTTAATTTTGTTTTCACTTCTTGTGCCAGAGAAAACCCCTTCTTCCATGCGGCGATTGATGTTGTTTTTGAGGCACATAGTCCAGATCTTGTATATAAGCCCGAATTGCATATCATAATAATCTTTTGTATGGACTCGAATTGCATATCATAATAATCCGGTATATGGTCTTGGATTGCATATTATAGAAATCAAACAACAAGGTGTTAGCTTAATGGTATGGGTCTTGGCCTAGTAATCACCGTTACAAGTTTGATTTTATAGTGCTCAATTATCAACTTCTATAAATTTTTGAGTGTACCTATGTTTCAATTATTTCATGTTCCAACACCCAGGTCATAATAATCATCCCATTATATATGGCCATTAACATGCAGATCATAATAATCATCCCATTATATATGGCCATTAACATGATGGCCATGCCCTAGAATGCAACATGACCAAGCTCATGACTTGGAATGCATAATCATTTCAATTATTTTAGGTTCCAACACTCTCACATATCATAGTAATTATCCCATTATATATGGCCATTAACATGATGCCCATGTCCTAGAATGCATCATGACCAAGCTCATGACTTGGAATGCATAGTCATACTATGATCTACTACAGTTGTCACATTGGTATGAAGTGTATATATTAGCATTACAATGTCAATTTCCACCATGTTTGAAAGTCTTGCTATACAACTCAAATTCATAGTTGTAGGGAAAGTGTGGTGCATTCCATGCAAACATAGTAGAGATAGCATGATTTTTACATGCTAAATTGTCGATCTCTGGTAGTGTTTGGCGGTTTGGTTAAAGGACCTCCATGGCATTTAGAAGCGCAGTTGAATGATAAAGTCATGTTCCTTATAGCGTTTAATTATTTTTAAAACTATCAAGTTTAGTAGCAGGAATGGAAGGACAACATTGTTGTCTTGATTATGAAGGTTTTCAACCTTCTGCAAATTGTCAGGAAGTTTACAGTGCTTATAGGTGATGTGGATACTGCCATCTTTAATGATAACACATGAGAGTGTATCCATAGGGTAGGCAATAATTGGCTTGGAATTTTTGAAGGGCATGTGTAGTGGAATGATTCCCTTCAAAGATTGTTTTAGTAGGATGTATAATTAAACCAAGATAAAAAGAGTGGGTGCACAATTCAAATAATAAATCAATGAAAATAATATGCAATTAAGGGTAACAATAATATAAAGAAAGTTGAAATAAATTGATGAGTGGCGAGGTACCCCTACACTCAACCATACGAAACGAGCGTCGCACGCATGATCCGGTCGAACTCCGTAGATGGACTAGTTGTGGCACCTAGATAGTTAGCCTTAGGTCGTAGTTCGCTGTCTTCCCACCTAGACTAGTTTTGCATATGTCACGTATGGTTTAGTATAGATGAGGTGTATGATGTGTTCCTAATTCTATCGCTACTCCTGAAGGCAGTGGAAAATAATACTAACTAAGCTAAGCTAGGAGGAAAAGGGTAAGAAAATCTAATCTAGCCTAAGTGCGACGAGCAACCGATTCCTTGATCAACCGTACACATCTTGGACTTCGTGCATGACTACCACTGGGACTACCAAGCGTAGCTCCGAGGTACGCCACTGGGATTACTAAGCGCAGATCCCAAATACGCCACTGGGTTACCAAGCGTAGATCCTGGATACGCCACTGGGCTACCAAGTAGTCACACTTAAATGCTCGTAACCAAGTCGTACTCGTTCCGCTTCTAGGAGTTTAAGGGTGAGAGACTAATCGCGATGAGTAACCGATTCCTTAACTAGCCGTACACACCCGTAGATGCTCGTAGTTAAGTCGTACTCACACCGCGCTATGAAAGCAATAAATAACATGAAATAAATAAAAATAAATAAACTAAGTGAATGCTGCAATGATGAAGTAATCTCGATCTTTATTGCCGGTCATGTGCGTGTCCAAGTACGGCACACTCGAATAAAGACACCGTACAATTACAATCACCACATTGCGGGCAGACACGAGAAAAAATCTAACTCTGGAGGGATTAAACTGCCAAAGCTTCGCTACTCTAAAACTAGGATCTCAAATGAGGGAGAGCTACCTCTTATTTATAGAAATTGTGGTTGACTGCGATATCGCGTACGCGATATTGCAGGGAAGACGCGATATCGCGTACGTGATATCGCGTACGCAATATTGCGGCCCATGATATATCGCATACGCGATATCGCGGCCCATGATATAACGTGGGTGCCTTATCGTGGGTGCCTTAACGCGACCGCCAGCAATATGAGTAATTTCATGTCTCATCATAAATGTCATGAAACTAGATACCCATGAAGTAAAACTTAGAGGTGGGAAAAGTAAAAGAACCCTAATTAGTGGTAAAGTGTAACCATAAAAGTCCTGCTATAGTAGTAGGTTGTGATGGCCATCCATTATC
Organism: Gnetum montanum; assembly: GCA_015680685.1. Classification (NCBI taxonomy): domain Eukaryota; kingdom Viridiplantae; phylum Streptophyta; class Gnetopsida; order Gnetales; family Gnetaceae; genus Gnetum; species Gnetum montanum. Next base: position 104,663 of record MNCI01009084.1, on the reverse strand, counting down.
TTTAAATTTTCATCCAATTGTGTCTAGATTTCATAGAACCTTGTATCTAATTTACTAGGTTTTTTTTTGGGTTATGCAGAGCTTAATGTTATGGCCCATTGCTGGTTAGCATATGAGGTTAGTGGTTGTCTTTGTTATTGCAGCTCATTATCCTTGACTATTGAATTGATTATTTTTGTAGCATTCTTCCAAGATAATATACATGTCTAGGGCAAGGGGTTAATTTGTTTACTAGTGTTTTTTGGTGTCATGTGGACATGGTAGAGGGTTTCAAGTTTTTATATTGCTAGTGAGCTAACCTAGTCTTCTTCATATATGCTAGTTAAACATCCTAAACCTAAAATAAATCAATTATATGGAAGGGAAGAAGGCCAATGATAGTCTTCCCCTTAGAAATCAAGCTCAAGAGCTACCCTTCCTCTTAGAAATCAAGCTTTAGAACTATAGGAAATCCCCAACTCCCTAGTCAGGTTACACAAATATTACCCTGTGCTTCTAGTTTAGGTTGATGTCGCTCCAGTATTGTTAAGGGTCTGAAAATGAGCCCTATAAGTTGTGTTTGTCATTGCTCTTAGTCCTCTTGGTTGCCCTACTACTTTTTGGCTAGTTAAACTTGCCTAGGCTTGAGGTGAACCACTCAAATTATCCCTAACGTATGGGCTTACTTAGAAGGCAAGTTTAGCTAGGACGTGCTAGCTAGTAAGGGAAGTTGGCTAATTGCTCAATCAATGCTAGCATTGGACAAATGTGCAATTCCACTCAATCGGTGCAGGCCTTGTACTCTCATGCAACAAGGCCTATCCTCTTAGTAGATGAGGCCTTAGGTAGATTTTTTTTTTAGTGATGATGGTATATTGATAACTCGTGCTTTTAGGACTAGGGTGTTGATGCCTAACTTATCATCAAGATTGGAGATTAGTTGCATAAGGAAGGCCTAGTACTCTTAGTCGGCGAGGCCTTCGAAAAGGTACTCTCAAACGGCAAGGCCTTAAGATGGATATGATAATAGTGAAGTCGTAGATAAACGTGAAGTTAAAGGAAGTCTATCTTAGAGACAGACAAAAGTAGTATGCTCAATCAGTGTGTGCCTTGTACTACTCTCAAGCGATGAGGCCTTAGGAAGCTAATGAGTAGCAAGGTACCCCTACATCCAACCATCTGAATCATGAAGCGTTCACATGCGATCTAGTCAAAATTTGTGGACTCTATAGTTTTTGGTACACTAGTTTTCTAGGAAGTGAACCTTGCCCTAATGGTTGTTCATTGTCTTCCCAATTACAGTTGTGATGCACATGGTATGGTTAAGTGTAATCAAGGCATATGATTTTTATTGTTTTGTGATTTATGTTCTTTGGTGCTTAAAGTAGAGAGATGAAGTAATTTAACAACTAATTAAGTTTAACTAACTAACTAATCCTAACATAAGCATCCATTCTTACTTTTCATACACATCTTGAACCCACGTATCCACTACTGGGTTACCAAGTGCTATGCTACTGGGCGCACCAAGTAATAACACTGTTGGGATTACCAAGCGAATATGTGTTTATGCTAAAAGCATTCATACTTATGTATTTAATCTATTTATCTTAATTAACTAGCTAATCACTTAAGGTCTAATTTAGCTTAATTAATGGCATAATTCATGAAGATAATAAATGCATAAATAAAACATTAATCTATTCTAAGTGTTGCAAGGTTTGATCAAAAGGCTTGTATTTATTGTCGTACACACTAGTGTGGTTTAGGTACACTAATGCTCAAATAAAGATTTGCACACTTTCTAACTCCTGCTACAGGCACTTAGAGAAATATTATAACTTTCAAATGGACAAATTGCAAGAGCTTTGCTACTACTATGACTTGAATGCTCACAAACATGGCTAGGAGCTCGTATTTATAGTTTTTGCTATAGGAATACATTGACAAGGCCTTGTAGATGTAGAAAATGCTAAGTCGATGTAGCCCTATTGATGAGGCAACACCACGTAAATGTGGCCCTGTTGATGGGGGCTTGTTAACAAGGATGCATCAATGGGGGCTCATCAATGGGCTGATGCAACACTTTGATGCTCATCATACCCCCATGATAATGAAAATTCATCCTCAAGTTCCCTTACAAATTTGGGAAGGTATGGGATTACTAACTAAGTCTTGACATAATAAATTAACATAACAAAATTGAGTGCCCGAGTGTACAAATAAAAAAATTACAAAAATTTTTGTGTTCATGACACAAAATTGAACACCATGACATAACTACATAAAAATTTGACAACACATCCTCTGATGCCATGAAGATGGTGGAGAAGATCAAATAGTCCCAAGTGGTAGAGGCTCTTGAGGTTCCGAAGGACCTTCACTAGCTTTAGGCACATGCAGTAGCTAAGGTGGTCATGGTTGTCTTATTGTAACTACAACCTCTAGTGGAAGGCAAAAGGCATCTAGTAATGCCTTCATCTTTTCCTCCTTACTCTAGGGATCATTCGTAGTTCACATGGCATCACCAATGTGGGCTAGACTAAGGACATCCCATGGATAGGGCATTACTGGGAACATCTCCTTCATGTTGACAAACTAAGCAATGAACTATTTTCATTTGATATCAAATGCCTTGACTGCATTCTACAACTCTTGGTAGTTGTTCATCCTCTTGGCCAGGTTCTTAGTAGTTTGTTGATTAGTGAATTGTTCTTTGAGAACTTCGAGTTTAGTGTTTTCCATTGCAAGATTTTGCTTGATGTCTTTGTGATGCTTGAACTTGGCCTTATACAATAAGTACAAGCTAGCCACCTATTTCTTGAGTTTTGACCATGGCCATCTAGCAATCAACTAGCCAGATTCACATAATGGAGATTGGTAAGCTCCATGTATTCTGCCATCTCCTTCATGTGGATTTTCACTTTGTTGTAGGCGTCTATCCCATCAACGATGGGTTACTACACTTCTTTTCCTTACTAAATTTTTTGGAGGGTTTCATTCACTTTTACCTTTGCAAACTAGATGTGTTTTTAATTTTCTTTTTGTAGACCAACATGCTATCTATAATGGTCTTTTGACTCTCTCAAATTTGAGAGCCTCTGATTTCCAAGCGGCTACCTCGATCACAATTTTTTGGTGAAGGGCACAAACCTCCTCCATGGAGAGGTTTCCATTTTCTGTTGCTAATCTCCTCAATTTTGTATTTACCTTAAGTAGTTTCTCCTATTGTTGATGGATGAAATATTTAATTGTTGGTTGCACTCATCAACATTCCATAGGTGATGGTTCTCTATAGTCAGTTGTACATTCTCCTAGCGGGTCTGATCCAAGGCCTTTTGAATCTTTTGTTGTGTGTCCTCTACCAAGGATCAATAGAACACCACCATCTCTATTGCATTCTCAACCCCTTTCAGTTTAGTGTGAAGTTGTTCCATAACTTAATCTCTTGTCAATGCTAGGTTGAGAAATGCAGGGTCAATAATCTAGGCTCTTAATTCAGCAACTTTAGCAGCCAAGCATTTGTTTAGCTCCTTGGTTATTTTGAGTTGCCCCTCCAAGATGATATTCTTACCCTTTGCCTCTAGTAGCTCCAATTGGGTTGTAGTAATATTGTTTGGAAGGTCAAAGAAATCTAGAAGCGGTTGCCCAATTCCCACCTGTCAATCCAATAGTTCTTCATGCTATGCTACATTTATTTTGTTGCTTGTGGTTCTTGTAGACATCTGCACATCCTTAAGTGTAGTGATGTCTAGTGTATATGTCATAGGTATGTTGAGCATTTTGGCAATATGGTTAGCAACCATCTCTGCTATTATGTACTAGATCACCAATACAGTTGCCCCCTCACCTTCCTCCAGGTGCATTAAGAAGGTCATGATATTCCTAGAGATTTCTAGGATTGGCTGTTGTTCTACGAGAGATATTATGACCTCTCTGGCACTAGGATTCAACCTTGCAAGTAGCTGCATTCTTTAGGTGGAGAAAATGGATCCACCTCCACCTATTAAGCTAATTGTCTGGGCCACCTCATTTAGGTGACTTATTGCTACTTTGTACACAGATGGGTCCCCACCACTTGTGCCTACTCATTACTCTTATTCACTCAAGAGTTATTCTTGAAATTCATGCAACCATTAGGTAGTTGCAGCAATGTCTGGCACAATTGTTTAAGTGGCTAGTGAAGGTGATGGTTGCTACTCCTCTTATTGGATAGTCATTGAAAGCATCTTATCTTTCATCATTTCTACCTAATTGGCTACTAGAACATGCCTAATAACATCATTAGTGTAATAGACTATTCCTCCTCTTCGATAGAATTTTTTGATGAGGCATGGGAAGGGGAGTGCCTTCCTTCCATGTTCATTTTCTTTAAACCACTTCTCTATCTCTAGATAGATCAACTGTGGAAGGTTGACAAGGAATCTTCCACTTAGAGTGGTGCATGTTGGGTAGAGAAAGTGGTGATTTTTCTTGGCCTCATCATATGATTAAGGTGGAAGGTTGTAAACTTGTAATGGATCCTCTCTACTAGTGTGAGTGTGCCAAAATCCTTGCAATTAACACCATAGCATTGTCAAACCTATTCTTTCTTAATGCTAGAGTTTACCTACATTGGAATCTTAGTAAGACTTGCCCTTATTTTTGGCACCTAAGCACTGTCATAATAGCCTACATCATGTAGGACACTAAGATGTCCTTGATTTTTACCATGGATCTGGGCTACCTATTCTAGAATAGATATGTCTCTTCCATGTACCACTTCCTAGTGGAAGTGATGATTGGCCACATGGGAGAGGCCTTCAGTTGGTCTTGGACTTTTTTTGGTGCTTGCTTTAGGAAAGGACCAAATTTTAACTTCTAGAGCACCATTTTTTGGACCTCATGTGATTTGATTTGGTTTAGGCAAGCTTTTGTCAAGGTTACCCTGAGATTTGGTTGTGGTGCTGGTGCATCATCTCTATGGGAGTGTTCTGTTGCTATTGTTGGTTTTGAAATCTATTAGATAGATTCCACCTCGGCCTCTTCTCTAAGAGGACCTATGGTTTGGGTTGCTAGCAATTTTTCCTAGGCCTGTTATTGGCCCCTTCCTATTCTAGGGTGTTTCTCCCTTGGTTGAGATGGTCTCGCTTCTTGCGTGTGCTTTCCTTTAGGTGACATCTACAGTTACAACACATCCATGAATTAGTAGATATAATGTGTAACTTAAAATTTTTGAATACCTTCTCTCTTTAGTTAGTTATACTTCACTAAGGTTGGACCATGGCAGATTGATTATTTTATTAATTATTTATTGTAAATGTCACCAGAGCTTGTTAGAAAGGTTTAATTCTTGTAATTTGGTGTTTAATAGTTGATTTCTTAGTTAAAAATCTATGGGAGTTAGAAAAATGGCAAAAAAATTTCTATAAAAAGTGACACATTTGTGGCCCCCACAACGAAGAGCTCACCTTTGGTAGCTATAAGGATGAAGAACAGAGTGATTTGGATAAACGGTTAGGAAGTTATGGGCTTTGGAAGGTTCTAGGCTTTAAAAATTTGAAAAAATCCCTTGGCATTTGTGAGAAAATGTAAAAATTCCCAAGTGGGGTTGCACCTATATATAGTATTTTTCTACCATGTCGATAGGGCCTATAGGTAAAATTTTGAAATTTGAATATCTTAAAAAATACAAGGAATTTTTCAATGAATTTAGGATCCATGGAATCCCAGAAAAGTCAAAAATATGATAAAAATCATTGAAGAGGGTCTTTGAAAGCTAAAAAATTGAAGAAATTGATGGAGAATGTGTTTCATGAACAAAATATGTAAAGGAGCACATGGTCTGATGTAGAAGATGGGTGTATGAAAGATTTTGATTATAAGAATGCCTAAGGATAAGGTGCTTAATAAACCCAACCAAGAGATATGCAAATGGGTCCTTCCCATAGTAGGCACATGCCTTGTTTGCCCTTGCATAACCTCAACCTAAGGAGTTCATGGACCCCATAGGTGATTAATGATCAATGAAAGTTAAGGACCAAAATCTAGAAGATTCTACCTAAGAATTCAAAAATGTCAGACCAAGACATAGAATCAAGAACATGGACTTTGATAGTGAGGTGAGTTACGAATAGCATGAATGGATGATGGAGAAGGTGGAATGGAATTTCAAATTGAGGTCATAAGAAGTCCCTTAGGGAATTTTGTGTTTAAAATGACCTGAGAAGATTCATCCTTAGTCTAGACCAAAACCAACCTCTTTTAGTAACTTCACATCACCACTCCAAGACTAATCCATCCCTTGAAGACACAAGAGTGCACCCACAGAACAACCACCAATCCATAAAGAGAAGAAAAGAGAATTAGGAAGTGAGAGAGAGCATTAGTTAGAGGTGACCTTCAGGCATGGGTAACATGTCTTTCTAGTCCCATAACTAGTGCTTGTAGCTCATTTATTTGTCTAAGGGGTGTGCTTTGAATTCCCATCATGTTGTCTTTTTTTGTTTTTATTTTTTTTCTTTTTAGATGGGAACCACACCATGTAAAGACTTTATTTAACTTCCTATTATTGGTCAAATTAGAATAGTAAGAAGTCCATGAAAATACTCGAGCACCCAAGTAAGTAGAAGAGTACAAAGAATATTGAGTCCCCTTGAAGTCACACCCTATACAAACCTTTGAATCCTTCCCAATTTTGGAAACTACCAAGGTCACCAATTTATTAAAAGTTTATTTAAGGAAAGGGACCTCAAACTTCCAAAACAAGGAAAACCATAGAGTTTGTGAATGGGTGGATGTTGTGGACTCATTGCCTATTCCACGAAAAAGAAACCATGACTAAGCCATTAGTATAAAAATTTAAAAATAGAAACCAGACATTAGTAAACAAAACATAAAGCACAAACGACAATTAATAATAACTACAAGACCACTGTGTCTTGTTGGCACAAAGCACATTATTAGCAAAAATTTGAAAATCATACTCCAACAAAACAAAGTAAAATATATAAGAAAGTGTAAGAATATTCAAGAAAGATTCAAACATATTAATAATGGTGTAAAAAAATGGTGTAAAAATACGAAAAATTTGAAAATCAAAATTTTTAAAACAAATAACTTTCAAAATAAAAAAAAGTGAAAAACAAAAAATAAAAAGAGGAGCCATATGGATGATTAGCATGGATGACCATGTCCCTCATAACTAAGTTGAAAGGAGGAGATTCAAAAAATTGAGCGTGGTTGCCCATCCATTGAGGTATTTGTTGCACTAGCTTGGTTAGGCTCATGGAAAAGCTTTAACTATTAGATGTTGAACAACTAATTTTTATTTGGGCTCTCAGGTTTGTATATGGTCATGGTCCAAGAAGATAAGGTTTTTTCAATTATATAAGGTTCCTTCCACAATGTTTGGAACTTTGTTTTCTAGGGCATGTGTGTGGGGTTCCAGTAAAGAACCTTATCTCTTTGTTGTAATTTCACTTTTTGTATTCTAAGGTCATGTTGTTGTTAATTGAATGCCTTGTGCACTTCATTCAAAGATAGGACCACTAATTGATTTTCGTCTAGCATGTTGAGGTTGATCAGTCTTTCTTTTTGTGATAGACTTAGGTTAAGGTTTAGTTCATAGGTTATTGAAAGTGTACAAAGCTCAGATTGAATTGGGAACATTGGAAGTTTCCCGTACACTAACTCATAGGAAGAGTAGCCAATAGGGAGTTTCCATGTTGAGTGGTAGGTCCAAAGGGCATCGTTGAGTTTTATGCTTTAGTCTCTCCTATATTTGTTGATAGTTCTTGTTAGAATCTTTGTGATCTGCGAGTTAGTTACCTCTACTTGATCATTGGCTTGGGGGGGATAAGGTGTTGTTAATTTATGTTCAACCTCCAAGTGTTACATCAACTTTTGAAAAGTTGCACTTGTAAAATGGGTTTCATTATCAAAAATTAGTGCACATGGCACCCCAAACTTGTTTACAACATTTTTTTGTACGAATTGAGTAGCCGTGGATGATGTATAGTCGATGATGACTATTGCTTTTGCCTATTTGATGTAGTAGTCAACTACTATGATGATGTGTGTCTTTCCATTAGACATGGGTGTGATGGGACCCATGAAGTCAATGCTCCATATGTCAAAGGGCTCTAGTGGTTAAACCCATTGTTGAGGACTCTCCATTTGAGCGGTCATACCACCATCTTGTTTATAGCACTCATAGGATCAGACAAACTAGTGGGTGTCCCTAAAGATTGTAGGCTAATAGTATTCTGCCATTAAGATTTTTATGGTCGTGCATCTCCTAGCATAGTGGCCTTTGCAAGGCCCTTCATGAGCATCTTGGAGAATGTGCAATTGATCCACATTAGGTACACACTAATGAATAAGGCCATTAGTGCACACCTTGTAAAGATGTCTGTTGATTTCCATGAAGTACTTAGCCTAATGGAGAAACTATTATTTCTTCCTAAAGTCCAAATCTTGTGGCATATCCTGAGTAAGAAGGTAAGTGAGAATGCCATTGTACCATTTTGTTTGTACATGCATTTGTTTATTTATTGCTCTTATAAAGATGAGTTCATTTGGAAATTGATTAAAGAGCAGGCTCTCCTTCTCTTTGTTATCCCATCTTAACCAAGAGAGATGGTGAACAACCACATTCTTAGTTCCTGTCTGATCTACCATTGTGAGATTAAATTCCTACAAGATCATGAGCCACCGTATGATACAGGGGCTTATTGTTGGCTTATTCATTAGGAAGTGGATGGCATTATGATCTATGTGCACAAACACCTTATAGCCAAGCACATAGTGCCTGAACTTTTTAAGAACATACACCACTATCATTAGTTCTTTCTCAATTGTGGTGTAATTCAATTGTGCATCCACAATGCTTTAGTTTATGTAGTGGATATAATCTGAATGTTTCTTATTGTCTGTGTAACCATGGCTTCCAAGGCATAATTGAATGCATTGGTCATCATGTGAAATGGTCTAGACAAATTTGGTACTCATAGAATTGGAGTTTCTACAAGTTTTCCTTTAGTTATTGGAATGCATTTTCACACTCCTTGGTCCAAATGAATGAAGCATCTTTCTTCATAAGCTCGACCAATAGCTTTATGATCTTAGAGAAATTCTCTATAAACCATCGATAGTAGCCAGTGTGTCCAAGGAATGATTAAATATCTTTGACTATCTCTAGTTGGTATGTGATTCCTTGGATGACCCTTATTTTTTTTAGGTCTACCTCAATCCCTAAGTGAGTAATTTTGTGCCCTAGTATGATGCCTTCTTGGATCATTAAATGGCTTTTCTGATAATTGATCCTAAAGTTTGTTTCAACACATCTTTTTAATACCTACTCAAGGTGATCCAGAGCTTGCTCAAATGTAGCCCCATAGGTAAAAAAGTCATCCATAAAGACTTCTATCCCACTACCAATTTGTTATTGAAAAATACTAAGGACTAGGCATCGAAATGTTATAGGGGCATTGCACAAACCAAATGGCATCTTACAATATGCAAAAGTCCCTTAGGAACTCATGAATGTTGTCTTGGCCTGATTCTCTAGTGCAATTTGGATTTGGTTATAGCCACTATAACCATCCAAGAAGTTATGATAGCAATGCCTGGAGATAGTATCCAACACTTGGTCCACAAATGGAAATGGAAAATAATCTTTAAATGTTGCCATGTTCAATAGCCTAGAGTCAATGCAGACCCGCCACTTGCCACCTTTCTTTGGCACAATTACGAGTGAGCTAACCCACTCACTATTGGCAATGGGATAGATGAACCTTGCATTAAGGAGTTGTTCTATTTCCTTCTTGATGATTTTCTTTAATTTGGGGTTTAGTCGCCTTTGCAGCTTTCTTCTTAGCTTCATGGCTAGGTCAATGTAGATATGATGCTCGCATATCCATGGATTAATTCCAATCAGCTCAGGATATGACCAAGCAAAGGTTATTGGCCATTTGTTGACCACCATTAACAACTTGTCTTTTTGGTCAAGAGCAAGATTTCCATTGATGATAATTGGCTTGCCATTGTTTAAAAATGCATACTCCATGCCAATTGGTAGAGTTTTTACCTCTAGGGCCCCTTGCTTGAAATTATCAAGGATTTTCAACTCTCCTCAATAAGTATCATCATCTTCATAGTTAGAGAGTTGGTGATGAACTTGCTCAAGTTCATCCATTCTTTTGACATAGGCACATGTCAAGCTCTCAGTAGGTTCCATGCATAATGTACTACTATTAAAGCTAGCTGTTAGCCACTAGGTGTCCTCCTATTTTGTGGCTACTACGTATAAGCACCTTTGGATATCTGTTTCATGTGCACATTGATTACATGCTTTGAGGAATGTACTTTTAATGGACCATATTTTCTACACGTAATTGCACCCATTATCGTTATACATGATGCCTGAAACTCACTTCTCCTCAAGTCATCCAAATTTATTTTCCTTAGAGATTTCTAGGGAGAAGTCCTAATACCCATTCATGCATCAATAGTGCTTAACCATGCATGTCCCATAATTATAGAAAAGTCTCCTTTGTAGTTTTCAACCTTGATCACTAGAAAATTAATAGGATAGGACCGCCCACAAATTGTGGTCATGATGTCCTCAACTAATTCCAAAGGGACTATGATTGATTAGTCTAATAATTCCAAATGGATGTTTCTCTTCTTGAGAGGTGGCAGGTTCTAGGCCTTGTACATTTCATGGGAGATGAGATTGACACTAGAAACAAAATCAAGAAGAGCCTTGCATGGCTCATGTCTAGCAATTTGTAAGTAAATAAGAGGATTTTTTAGGTTAGATCATTTCGTGGAAAGGTTGCTAGCCTTGATTCAATTAGAAATAGCATGAGTTAGCATCACAGTGTAGATTTGAGGTAGCGTTTGGTTTGAAGAGTGCTCAAATGTGTTTGATGTAGAGGATCAAGGTGTTAAAGATATAAGGCAACCAGTCGCATTAGGTTGTGAGGGTTTGGAAGGACTGTTGAGTTAGAAAAATGGTCATTTCCTAGATTAAGTGTCCAAACCACCCAGTTAGAAGGTTGGTTGTAAATTTATAGCCCTCGTAGCATTTTGTTGCTATGATTATGGGGGAATTTGACCATGCATGGATAAAGTAGGATGTAACTGGGTTGAGGGCGAAGGGATGTGTGTAGACAGATGTAGAAGATGGTATGGTAATGGGTGCTTCCCTTAAGTAGATGATGAATTAGTTTGATGGCACTCTGGAGAATAATAGTGATGTTGGAAAGATGCATGGCTTGCAAAGCTTCGTGGAAAAATGGCTTGCTGAACATAGTAGCCATATAGATCTAGTTGCCTGTAAGGGTACTACTATCTTAGTGGTGGCATTCCCCAAGACTATGGTTGGTGCCATTGTTGATATTGTTCATATGGTTATGATGGAGCTTCACTTGGATAGTAAGCTTGTTGTTGCTAGTGGAACTACCTTGGATTGCCTTGAGGATATGACAATCGCTTGGGTGCTTGCCTATGTGTTAGTTGAGGATTCAATGTGTACACCCTAGAGTCTTGTAAGTGTGACATCATAGGATAACATTCCTTAGGATGTTAATATTGACAAATGTCACAACCAACATCATCATTAGAGTTTATCTCCACAACTTCTTCAACTATAGCAGCTTTTCCCTTACCTCTTTGGTAGGCACGTTTAGCTTTTTTCCACCTCCTATAGTTGTGATCACTATTTTGCTCTTTGGATTCTTTAGCAATCTTCATAGCAGTTTAGAATTTTTCATCCAAAGAGTCCTATAATTTATCAACCTTAGTCAAAATATCAAAAACAAATTTTTGGATGGGCAAGATTTTTCTATTCACTACTTCATCAATTAGTGAATCCTCCTTGTCACAGAATCAAACCTCCCTTTTTCTAATAGATGGATCCCTATTATATTCTTCTACACTTTCTCTTTTTCACAACTCACCTTCTTCTTTTGCTACCTAATCTATTAGCCTTTGTATTTGATGAGCTCTTAGTTTAGATAGTCTCGCTTGGGCATAGATCCCAATAGTTCTTCTGGTTTCTACTTTGAGTCCATCTATGATGTGGTAGATTTGTTTCCTTTGAGAATAACCATGGCTAGGGCATCAATGTAAGAGAGAATAATATCTACCCATGGTGGCATCCAAGGGCTCATCTGTTCCCTGTTTCTAGCCTTGGATTTGCCTTCTCAAGTTGGACACTCTGGAGTACATCTCGTATTTATCATTGAATGGCTCAAGCATTGTACTCCATCACCAGATAGATTCTGGCTCTAAGGAGCAGTACCAACTTTTAGCCTCTTTGATGAGTATCTTGGGGAAGAGTTTGAGTTTCTACCAATAATTTTCAATGTTTTGAAAGGCATAGGCATTGTGAAAGGCTTGTAGATGGTTTTGTGGATCAAAGTTATATCCCCCCTCAAATCTTGGGATATTGTTCATGTCTAAGCACTTGATTTGACTATCTTTCACATGCCTAGTTGGAGTCTTAACCACCTTTGTAATGTTAAGCATCCTCAAAGGTTCATCATCATTATTGTGTCGATGGTACCAATGATGGTTTCTACCACAAATTCTCTCTTGGTGGCCTCTACGATCATTGTTGTCTCGTTGATTACCTTCATTGTAATTATTTCTTTAGTGGCTTCTATTAGAACCAAAAGATGAAGAGGAATGTTTGGAATTAAATGAAGAGGATGAAGAGGAAGGTGGACCATCACCACCACCATGGTGTCCGCCACCATCTCTTCGCTTATCACAACCATGATCCTTAGATTCCTTACCATCATGATGTTTGCCCAAGTTCCTACCTTGACTGTTACTTTTTCCTGAACCTGGTTTGTTAATAGTGGATTGCAGGTTCAAGTCACACCCTCATCACTAATAATCAAGGGTGGAGAATCTTGATGTTAAGAACCCCTAGAGGAAGGATCCTTATTATCGATTTGGTTTAACAGGAACAATGGATTGGTGAAGTGTTTTCCCTTTGCAAACTCATAGTGCTTTTCCTAGTGTCAATCTCTCCTATGTTGTGTTTCAGTGGGATGGTAGTCCCAAGTGTCATAACCATGCATAAAATATTCCTCTTGAAGATCTAGGATGCCCAACCTCTTTAGAGTTTGAAACAGCATCCTAGGCACAGATTGATCGAGGGGCATTACGATGTTGCCCTTCATGTTATGCTACTACAATTGTTCATCCTAATTCAGGATGAAGGTGAAGTTAGATACATACTCATCTGAATAAGTATATACCACCTTACACTCTTGTGAGACTAGTGGTTTAACAGAAGAACACATGTTGCAAACAAATAAAATATTAGTATTCTTTTGTGATTATATAATTGAGAATGATGTCAACCTTGGGGTTCATCCAATGATATTAATGATATTCACTAATCCTAGATAGTGCATGTTTCAACAAATAAAGTCCCTAGCAACGACACCAATGATGAGTGATGAGGTACCCCTACGCCCAACCATATGAATCATGAATCATTCATGTGGGATCTAGTTGAATTTTATGGATTCTATAGTTTTCGGTACACTAGTCTTCTAGGAAGTGAACCTTGCCATAATGGTCATTTATTATCTTTCTAATTACACTTGTGATGAACATGGTATGGTTAAGTATAATCGAGGCATATGATTTTTATTATTTTGTGATTTATGTTCTTTGGTTCTTAAAGTAGAGAGATGAAGTAATTTAACAACTAATTTAGTTTAACTAACTAACTAATCTTTAACTAGTCCTAACATAAGCATCTGGTCCCACTTTTCATACATGTTTGGAACCCACGTATCCATTGCTGGGTTACCAAGCATTATACTACTAGGTGCACCAAGTAATAATGCTATTGGGATTACCAAGTGAATAAGTGTTTATGCTCAAAGCAGTTATACTTATGTATTTAATCTATTTAGCTTAATTAATTAACTAATTACTTAAGGTCTAATTTAGCTTAATTAATGGCATAATTAATGAAGACAATAAATGCATAAATAAATCATTAATCATTTCTAAGTGCTGCAAGGTTTGATCAAAAGGCTTGTCTTTATTACTTTACACACTGGTGTGGTTTAGGTACAACAGTGCTCAAATAAAGATCTATACACTTTCTGACTCTTACTGCAGGCACTCAGAGAAATATTCTAACTTTCAAATGGAAAAACTACAAGAGCTCTACTACTACTATGACTTGAATGCTCATAAACATGGCTGGAAGCTCATATTTATAGTTTTTGCTACAGGACTACATTGATGGGGCCCCATAGATGTAGTAAATGCTACATCGACGTGGCCTCGTTGATAGGGCAACACCATGTAAATGTGGCCCTATCAATGAGGTTACATCAATGGGGCCTTGTTGATGTAACACTTTGATGCTTATTAGAAGCTATGATTATTTGTGTGTGTGTTGGTAGTCTGTTGTGAGCCTATTACTTTTGGTGCTATCGGCTCACTTGTTGCTAACTATATGAGTTTGTAGGTATCTACATAGTGTTCTTACAAGTCCTAGATAGCTTCTATAGGTATATCATATCAGAGGAAGTATGCAGCTAATGTTGTCATGCTCTTTCAACAAATGCCAACTCTCAAGTGGCAAGGCCTTAGGCCAACATATGTTCTTTTGTTGATGTCTTTGTTTTAGGTGGTAGTCTAACGTGAGCCTATCACTTGGTGCTATTGGCTCACTTGCTACATCCTTGTCTCATAGGTTTTTAGGAAGTGTCCTCCCATCCTCCCATCCTAACATGTGTATACGAATAGTAGTAGGTGTAATTTTGGTCATTGGCACTCCCTTTCTATGAAGTTCCACATTGGTAAGGTTTCCACAGATGTGTACTATAAGGTGTATGCCTTGCCCAAGTGCTACTATCCTTGTTAACTAAGTACTACACTAAATACAAAGTACAATAACTAATTTGAAGTATAATAACTTAGTACACAAAATACGAAGTATCATAGGAAGGGGGAACTTAAGGACTCATTCCCCACCTTAGTGGGGAATCTCCTATTGGTCAATTCCTATTTCATGGGGGAGCTTAAGGACTCATTCCCTACATTAGCAAGGAATCTCCTATTGGTCAATTCCCATTTCATGGGGGAGCTCAAGGACTCATTCCCCACGTTAGTGGGGAATCTCCCTAAGGGAGATTCTTGTTTCATGGGGGAACTTGGGGACTCATTCTGTTAACAGGAAATCTCCTGTTGGTTAATTGTTGTTTTATGAGGTAATTCTATGACTCATTCCCTGCCAAAGCCATCCCTTTTATCGAAGTAAACTTCTTTCTTCTTATTGGAATCATATTCACTCTCATCTTCTTTTTCTATTCTAACTCAAGAACTGAAAAAAAAGGAAGGAATCTCCTTTAACTCAAACTCAATTTAAGATCCAATGAATGGTCCATTTTGACAATGCATAAAGTGATGTTTGAAATCCTTAGTGTCAACTCTTTCTTGGAGTAGCTTTATGCTTAGAAACCTCTTCTCTAATTAGAGTCCTATTTATGGGGTTGAATTGGATGACTAGAGGAAGTGAAGATAGAAAGATCCCTTTCCATATAAGTTAGCAAGACACCTTTTGAAGATATGTGCACTACGGACAAGATAGCTTGATGGTTGGGCAAGCCCTTGCAACCAAGTTTCCAAGAGAGGATCTCGTGAAGGTTGGGATGGAGATACTAATGCAATTACTCTTTGGGATATGGTTTTACTGAGGAGCACTTTACTATAAGTAAGGTATGCCACTAGATCGCTATAGAGTTTATGGATCACTTTGTTGAAATTGATTTTGATCAAGTATAGGATATATCTAAATTTGTGTACAGAAGCACAATGCCTAGATTTGCATGTGGAGGATCTGGAAAATGCTCCTTTGATGAAATCGAATGAAGTGCAGAAGTTAGAGCTAAAGCAAGGTACAAAGCTACAGCTAGGTTGCTTTGGTAATACTTGATTAAGAGGAGAGGTACTTTTTATCATAAAAGCATGATAGTCACACCTTCCAGCTCATTCTATGATCATGTATTTGTTCTATTAGTATTAGTTCTAACATACTTTGGGAATGCATTTCCTTGAAATGCTACCTTAGGACCACTTTCCTTTAAGACATCATTGGGAAAGGCATTTACTTACAATGCTACCTTTGGGGAAGCTAGAAAAGCTTCCTTTGGGAAATGTTTTCTAGAAATGTTACCCTTGGATAAGTTTAGTAAGCTTTTTTAGGGGAAAGCATTTCCATGCTATCTTAAGGGATGCTTTTTCACAACATCCTTGGGGAGAGCATTTCCTTGAAACACAACCTTTGAGGGAAGCATTTCCTTGAAAAGCATCCTTAGGAAAAGCATTTAAACACTACCTTTGAATAAAATTTCACTACTTTAATTTGTGGTGCTTTCACATAGCCACATTCCCTTCGCTAATGATCCCTACAGGTATCACATGCACTTACGGAGTGTATACTTTTCATACAGTAGTCATCTAGTAAGACTTCTGGTCCATCCTACCTTTCAGGCATGCACAACAAAATGGCCTTATTTTTTGACTTATTTTTTGGGGACAGCTAAAGCCCCTACCTTGGGTAGCATGTCTTGTATCTAACCAAAAATGATAAATTTTATCATGTATGTAGAAGCTTAGTTTGTCATTTGCATTGAAGGTGGATTGATATTTCTTTCAGTTCATGAATCTTCTCTCATATTTGTCAACAAACGATAGAATAACAATGGTGTTTTTCTTAGTTTTTGAGTTAGGAGGAAACAATGAGTGAAAGGGATAACCCTTGAGTTGGGTTGGACCATTCAACATAGACTGTGACCCAGAAACTAAACAAAATATAAGTGTTTGTTTTTGTTACTTTGTTGTTTTGTGTTGCTCAAAAGGAGAAATGCAGCACCTGAAAGTGAATGATTTCATAGAGCTGAGTAACCTAAAAATAAGATCTCAATAATAGAGTAGGTTGGTTGAGTTATTAGATTTACCCAACAGTATGGGGGTTGCACCCAAGCCATTAATTTAATATCCATATCCAACTACATTTGTTCTTGTCTATGTTTTGCAGGAACTACCACGAGTGACTCTATCACGAGAAGATACCTACGAGTGACTCTATCACAAGAAGCTAGATACTTTAGGTAAGATCTCAAAATATATCTACTTACTTATGGAAGAGTATGTTTGGCAGACGTAGTTAGCGTTCCAAAGGAAAAGGGAACTATCAATCAACCATCAATATTGGAAGTAAGTTGAGAGTTTTCATGGCATTTTATTCATGAAGATATTACCTCATTAATATTACTGATCAAGTAAAAGGACTGCTCAAGAAGACCATCTAAATCTCTAGAAAGGATCATTTAAAATAGGGTTACTTCATGTTTTTTCATTCTCGCTATGCACATTTCATGAAAATGCTTATTGTAACCATCGATGTTGCCCTCTAATTGTTTTGATAAGACTAACATATTTGTTGGGAGAACCCATGAAAAGGAGTAACTTAGGGAGTCATTCCCCGCTAAAGTAGGGAATCTCCCTAAGGGAGATTCCCCTTTCACCCTTTGCTACAAAAAAAGACTATGATAGAAAATGTTTAATTTGTCATGCTCTTGCTACAGTTAAACGATCTTCTTTTGATAATTCATATAATCCATACCTAAAATGAATTGATTATATAATTCATAAATAAATATATGAACTTCAAGATAAAAAATAAGCTCTATCAGCTTTCCTTGTCTCAGGATAAGGCTGGTTGGCATGAATCAGGCTTCTAGCCCATTGAAAAGGCTAATCATCATGTTCTATCTTAGGGAAGGAGAGCTTGTTGGCTTGAATCAACACTCAAGCTTTGAAACAAGTTTAATTAGCTTCTCTTATTGCAGGGGAATAGACTAGACAACTAGGCCTCTAGACTAATATAGACCAACCTTCTAGTTCTAAGGCCAAGCTCCTTCTCTTTCATTTAGATATCAGTATCCTTCAATCTATACTAGAAATAAAACAACTAGCTGGACTGAAAAGAATAGTCAGTAATGGGAATTACCCCTCTGCCCCTCCTACTTTGGGTACTCTATTTATCTGAACCTATGCCTAGCTTGTTTGTTACATAAATGTACACACTGAAGAAATACTTGTATTAGGTTAGGGGGCAACAACGATAAACCTTGTTAGCATATCTCGGTTGAAGCTACCATCTTGTGTAGGTATCTAAGTAAAATGATATGATTGGGGGAGTTCTATTTAACCAACTAAGAAACCCTACCATGACATGAGAAGTTAGATCACATCTTCTGTGGCACAGGCTCAAACCTGGGTAAACTTCCCACGTAAAAGTAACATGTCCAATGCTACTCCCTTAGCCAACCTAGTGTCCCTACAAACCTAGTGTTTTCATATAATTCTTCCAATCCACATTGGCAATGTGATAGATCTAGCAATTGAAAGCGGAAGAAGTAGGTAACATAGAGTCGTTAGATGTTTAGATCCTCATGTACAAATTATCGAAAGTAGGCTGAGAACTATTGTAGTGCTATGCATACCCTAAGCTTGAATACATAGGTGAGTCCATTTTTCATAAAGCCTAACAAAGAGAGTCCAAGAATCGCCTAGCGCCTTCCACTTTCTTGCTATGATACTAGTGTGGAGGGGCTCTTCGTGGCCATATTAGTTTGGCACAAAGCCTTGGGGATATAGTAGGAATATACATAATATGAATGAAAAATTGAGTGGTCTTGAAGTTGGATAGTAGATTTGTGAGCTATTGCCTCCTACTGCTTCTGATTCACGCCATTCAACGAACGAGGTAACTTGGGGACTCGTTCCCCACTAATGCTCTACATTTGGAATTTCAATGTAATGTGTATTACAATGTATTTAGGATTAACAAATGAATTTTTTGATACATTTTCTATTAAATCATATATTCCTATAAACCCATCAGGATGAGTCAAAGTAGAAAACCCATAAAACTCAACCATGAATTCGTCTTCTCATGATACATTTCATGGGTTAGAAGACATGTGGGATGTGCTCATCATTATGGGATGGTTCTTCTGGAGCATATTAGATATTTGAAATTGCAATAAATGCACACATGCATGGATATAGAAGTCTCATTGCGCTATTGCATATCCCTACAATTGTAATGCATATCTACCTAAATTGCTTACATATCTATCTTCCTACAGTGCATATTATATGCATATAAAAGAACCCTTCCTAGATGTGTCTGGTATAGCTAATTTGACTTTCTTGATCTATAGTTCTAGTTGCTCTTCTTGTAGTGTACTCACTCTTTGCTATTGCCTTACTTAGTAAGTATTTGCATCGGAGCATATATGCGATGAAACTACAATATAATCTCCATACTTAACTTCTAGCTCTCAATCAAGAGGCTATTTCTCAATGCTTTGGCCTAGTAAGTGCTATGGACTAACTTCCTTATAGGCAGAGTTAGCAAAGGTAAAGATAGTTTGATCTAGCGAATGAGTAGAAGCGCTAATCATAAAAATAGCTTGTCAGTTAATCTCTTCTCTGATCTACACCCTCTCATCTATGCTTGCCAACTTTTCATCATGATTGGCTAACTCTAGCTTTTCAATCTTATCTAGAGCCATCACTTGAGGCTCCTTTAGTTTCCTCTGAAGAAAGAAATAAGGTTAGGAAAATCAACCATTAAAGAGCCATTGGTCAATCAAGCTAAGTAGTCTCTAAGAAGAATAATGGGCCATCATCATTGTCTTGGCATCATTGTGGAACAAAATCAGATTAGAGAGGCTACTGCTGGTTCTAGTAATGAAGCCAATAAAGTTTTGATTTAATTTCTTCTCATAAGGTAGTTTGGTTTTTGCCATCTATCAACTGATTTAACATCCTTGTCATTTGATGTGTTCCCATCCATTAAAGAATAGAAGAGACCTTTCTCAGGGGATTCTTCCTACCCCCTTTTTGTTGTCTTTCAAACATTAGGTCAATAATTACATAGCTCTACGAAGGTAGGGTTGGCTAGTAAGGTCTTCTAAGTCCTTTGATATATTTTAGGGAAGGATGTCCTATAGTAAGAAAGTGAGACGAGCATTCCTAATTAGGAGTCATCATCTTATTTGTGAAGGTAGGTATTTTTTGTTGGTATTTGAATGGGGTAACTTGAGGACTAGTTCCCCACATTAATGGGGAATCTCCTGTTGGTCAATTCTCATTTCATGGGGAAAGTTGGGGACTCATTCCTTGCGTTAGTGGGGAATCTCCCTAAGGTCAATTCCTATTTCACAAGGAAACTTAGGGACTCATTTCCCACTTAAGTCCTCTACTTATGCTTAGTTGCATAGAGGGACTGGCCCTACAACCTACACTACATTAACAACAGTACAGGCAAGAGGAAGATCATATTGCTTATATTCATTGAGAATGAGCAACAAATCATGAAGAGGTAAGGTAGGAATGATACAGGTAGTAATGATTCTCCAAAATAGAATAGGAATATGTTATCCACTATAGGCTATAATAATCAACAACAAAATTTGTTTTCCCTTCTATTTGATTAGGGAGTACAGCTTTTTGCTATGTTTTTTAAGGCTTTAACTTTAGGGGGGTAACTCAGGGACTCTTTCCCTGCTAAAGTGGGATCTCCCATTGGGAGATTCCCATTTCATCCTTGTTCTAAAGTTCAAAAGTAGGTAAAAAGAAAACCACCTCATACGACTAGAAGTTGCATTCACTCAATGAACTACAGTTATAGTTATATGCGCCTGCACTACTCGTTACTCTAGTTCCATTCCATCTTCTATTGTGTGGCATGCATGGGATGAGAGTTAGATGGGTACAATGGGCGATTCTATTACTAGAGCCACAAGACCTATTGGCTGCATGAACATGAACTAACATTTTTCATGACAACAATGAGGATGGTAACTGGGGTAATGTAGGGGACATTCCCTGGCTAAAGCTCCACCTTCACTTTCAATCATCATAGTGCTTAAACTTGATTGAAGCATGTTTCTGCTATGCTATGATATTCTATTTCCATTATTGTTAACAAGAACATAACCATTGAAGATCCTAGCTGATGAGTGGCGAGGTACCCCTACACTCAACCTTACGAATACGAGCATTCACGCATGATCCTGTCAAACTCCATGGATAGGCTAGTGGTGGTATCTAGATCATTACACGTTGATCGCAGTTCACCGTCTTCCCACCTGGACTAGTATTTTCTTTGTCACGTATGGTTTAGTCCAAAGTGAGGTGTATGATGTGATCCTAAACTAATGCTACTCCTAGAGACAATGGAAGATAATCTTGAGTAAACTAATGAGTAATAGGAAATCAAGTCTAAGCTAACCTAAGTGCGATGAGCATCCGTTCCTTAATCATCCATACACATCTTGGACCTCATGCACGACTACTACTGGGATTACCAAGTAGTAACACTTAAATGCTCATGATTAAGTTGTACTCATTCTGCATTTAACAATAGGAATAGTAAATGAGGATAAAGAAATATTAACTACGAAAACAATAAATAACAATAACAATTAATAATAACAATTAAACAATTAAAACTAAGTGAATGCTACAATGATGAAGTAATCTCGATCTTTATTTTTGGTCATGTGCGCATCCAAGTACGTCACACTCGAATAAAGGTGCCATACAATTACAAGCATCATGCTGCAGGCATGCACTGGGAAAATATTCTAACTCCTATGGAAACAAAATGCAAGAGCTTCGCTACAAATGATAAAAAGATGCCTAAATGAGGCAGAAGGCCCTCTTATTTATAGGCCGGGATAGGCGGCTGCGTAAATGGGGCCACGTCGATGTAGGAAGGCTACGTTGATGGGCCTGCATCAATGCAGCCACGTATACGGGGCCCTGTATACGTAGCCTAGTTGACGCATCGACTATATAGCACTTCATCATACCCCCACGACTGAGTAAAAACTCGTACTCTAGTCAAAGAAATTGAGGAACAAGCTCAATTGAATACACAGTGGATAGGTATGGGATTATTGACTGACTAGAAATTTATTCATGCTGTAGTGGATATGAAAAAATTGGGACATAGACACAAAATGACAAAATTTGTGGAACTCATGGGGTTCCCGGTAGTGGTGGCTCCTCTATGGGTGCCTTTCCTTTGTTCTATGTGCCAGGCTTCTAAGATTGATACCATTGAAGAAGCGCCTAACATTTCTTTCTCTTCCATCTATGGATTATGAGCTGTCCATACTAATGTTCCAATGTTTGATGGAGTCAGCACTTTCCATGGATATGGCAGCTACGGGAATAATTGATTGGCCTTAACATGCCATGCTGTAGATAGCCGTCGTTCCTCTTCATAGGCTCAGGCCTTGACCTCTCCTTCATTTTCTTGGATAGATTACGCAGTAATAGGAGTTTCATGATGGATACTGAATGATTTCCTTCTGCTCTACATGTTCTACACGAGGTCCCTGGCCTTTGCCTCCCCCAGGTCGTTCGGTTGCACCTTGAGAACGTCCTCCTTATTGTCTCCTTTTAGGGTCATCTATAATCACACAAAGATCAATTGTTAAGGTTATTTGAAAAGAGTTCAATGATTTCATACCTTACTCATGGCCTTTAATAAATGTTGAATTCCTTAGTGTGATTTTAGAGTTAGAGATTTTTCAAGGAAGTTGCCCTAAAAGTTTAATCTCGGACTTGGTTTTGAGGAATGCTTGATAAAATGATGTCAAAGAAAAGAATAGATTTGGCAATGAAGTACTTAGAGGGTATAAGATGATGTGGTGGTGTGCAACAAGTACAAATTACAAAATTCATGCAAGTGGGTCCTCCCCAAAGTAGGTTCCAACCTATATGCCCTTGCGTAACCATACCTTAAGATGTTCGTAGGCATTAGAAGGGTTAAATGTAATCTATATCGATGCAACAAAACACACACATGTTGATACCACCGTGATGAGGTATGAATTCAATGCTATACAAGACACCAGTCACAAATACATGAACAACAAGATGGAATGAATCGGAGAAGGGATTGTAGAGATTGGGATGTGAGGTAGCTACCTCAGGGCATAATGAATCCTGCATGAAAAGCATGATTAAGATGTCACTAACCCATCGTTCCAAGATTAGGACCAAGTCCATTCTTCTAATTAGTGACATTGCATTGTTTCATCCCATGATGAACAACTATGAGAGTACCATAACAACAAGGTGTACGATCACTTGGCGTTTTGTTCAAGGGAGAAGTGATTTTTGTTTTCTGGCACTTCCTTTTTCTTTTGCTTTTTTTCTTTTTTCTTTTACTTCACTGAATCTAGAGAAATTGCCAACCTTTAGGCATGGGTGCATGTCTTTCTAGTGGGACCCCCTAGAATAGTATTTGATTTTTGAGTGCCCTTTTGATTACTCTTACTCCCATTTTTCATTAGATCTACAAGGATCTTAGTACAACCACGTTGCATGATAACTCCCACAGATGTCACCAAAGAGAATCCGCAAGTTCCCATGATGTCACACCCTAATCATTCCCTCTTGGTCCATCCTTCTTCATTCTGGGTATAATGAACATGAAATTACTTTAAGTTTTAATGATGTCAAGAATATCATCGTACCCAAAGTAGAACCTCTTATTAATAGAATGATTGGGTGGATGTGATGGGCTCACTATTCAAATAATTGATCACTTGAGACTTGATAACATAGAACACACCTCAACCAGCGAGTCACATGAGTGTTTTATTCGTAGATGAGAGTACTCATAAAAAGATAAAAAGACAAAAAGATAAAACAATAAATTAAAAGGTGAAAAACTGACAAAAAAAAGTTGAAAAATTAAAGAAACAGAAAAACATTTATTAATTCTGTGTTGTTAGAATGGAGGATACCCCCCATAACTAAATGGTTGAGCATGGCTAGAATTAATAATTGGAAGGTGGGGATCCTTGCGTGTTGGAAGTATTGGGACCCGATCATACTTACCCCATTGGGGTTCACACACTTGATTAGGGTTGACATAGTGGGGCAAGTTATAAGATGTGGTTAATTTATAAGGATTTGACCCACTATGGTACTTGTGACTGTAAGATGGTATGCAAGGATCAACATGTCTCCCCCATGTGGCAATATTCATTGGGCCCCATGGTGGTTGGAGTGTTGATTGGTGGCCCAGATAGAGTAACATGAGGCGTTGGGTTCGAAGAGGAAGATGCACCACAGTATTGGATTTGTGCTGAGTTGGCGGATGCAGTGGTTTCTGAACTGTGGTGTCCCTTTCGACGGTCACGTCTAAAGAAGGGACATCTTCAATGTTGTGAAGGATCTCCACTACTATTGACAATAGAAACACAAGTAATGTTTGCAGGTTGGTGCTATGGTGCAAAATCTTCTGGCATAACTGGCAGTGATGTAGAAGGGGGTGAAGTACAAGAATATTGAGTTTGAGGAGAAGTGTAAGGCACATGAGGTGGTGATCTTGTTGGAGAGGACATGGGTGGATAGTACTCGGGAGAATGATAACGATGAGGTGAGGTAGAGGATGTTGATCCCATTGGAGAAATAGGGTGTTGAACATAATAAGCATTTGGCATTGGGACAAATGAAGGGTATGGTCTAGTTGGCAGTGGGCTCCCCCACGACTGAGGTTTTTTCCACTATGGTTGGACACAGTATTTTTGTATGAACTCTGGATGTAACATTCCTCCCCAATGCTCATGTAAATGTGACAAAACTGGACATTGGCCTTTGGGGTGATCATACAGACAAATATTACATTGATACATATGATTGGCAGTTGAGTTCTTATCCTTATTCTCTTCAACCCTTCTTTCTGCTTGTCGCATGGTGTTCTGTCCTATTTCTCAATTTGGCATAGTTCATCCTCTAATAATGTTGGCATATTCTCCACATCTTTCATGTACCTAGTCCGTCATCTTATTAATCTTTACCTCAATTTCATTTAGTGATTGCAGGATTGGCAAAGATGATTCCACCTCCTTGAAGTGAGTTGATTTCTCCTCTTCATGATCATGGACCCTTGTTAAGTTAAGATTTTGGTCCTATTGAGAACTTTCAACATTCTCCCATTTGGCTATTTCTCCTTCTTCTTTTTCTATCCACTTGATAAGCTCTTGGAATTGATGGATTCGTAGCTCATATAGTTGACCTCGGGTGTACATCCCTACGGTCTCCCTTGTTTAATTACGGAGCCCATCTATGATATGGTACATTAGCCTTTCCTTGGAGAACCCATGGCCTGGGTAGTTGTTTAATAGTGCATAATATCTTTCTAAGGCCATGTCCAAGGGTTCATGTTGCGCTTGTTTCCATTCTTGGATTTGTCTCCTCAAGGTTGACACTCTCGCATAGGTTTGATATCTTTCGTTGAAAAGTTCTACCATTGTCAACCAACGTCAAATTGAGTTTGGTGTTAATGAACTATACCATACTTTTGCTTGGAAAATGAGTGTCAGAGGAAAGAGCTTAAGTTTTTTCCACCCATTATCAATATTTTTCCATGTATAGGCATCGTAGAAGGCTTGTAAATGTTGTTGTGAATCTGAATCATAGCCTCCTAAGAACTTGGGAAAGTTGTTTAAATCAAGCATAGGAAGACAACTTTCCTTACGATGCCTGTGGGCTATTCAAATAGCCTCTTGCATTTCTATTAAGCTTGTAGTGGCTAGTAGGGGTTCATCATCATTGGGTAGGTTATGCTCTCGTGCATTAGGATGATGTTGTCTTTTTTTATGTTTATAAAAAACCCCTACTTCAGGTTGCGTACTTCAATCTTCATTGTCATAATATTCGTTGGTTCTCCAATGAATTGCCCTACTAGTTGTTGCGTTGTCATAGTCTTGTGAGAGAGACATGGTTGTAAAGTTGTGTGTGAGTTTATGTGTAAATTTTTATAATTATCTCTTTCTAAAAGATATATTGTTAAGTCCTATACAACGACCTTGTATGATATAACTAATCTAGATAACTAGCACCATCCCTGGCAACGGCACCAATGATGAGTGGTGAGGTACCCCTACACTCAACCATACGAATACAAGCGTTTACAAATAATCTAGTCGAACTCCATGGACAGGCTAGTTGTGGTATCTAGATTGTTACACGTTGATCGCGATTCACTGTCTTCCCACCTGGACTAGTATTTTCTTTGTCACATATGGTTTAGTCCAAAGTGAGGTGTATGATGTGATCCTAAACTAATGCTACTCCTAGAGACAATGGAAGATAATCTTGATTAAACTAATGAGTAATAGCATCCGTTCCTTAATCATCCGTACACATCTTGGACCTCGTGCACGACTACTACTGGGATTACCAAGTAGTCACACTTAAATGCTCATGATTAAGTTGTACTCATTCTGTATTTAACAACAAGAATAGTAAATGATGATAAAGAAATATTAACTAAGAAAATAATAAATAACAATAACAATTAATAATAATAATTAAACAATTAAAAATAAGTGAATGCTGTAATGATGAAGTAATCTCAATCTTTATTTTCGGTTATGTGCGCATCCAAGTACATCACACTTAAATAAAGGTGTCATACAATCACAAGCATCACGCTGTGGGCATGCATTGGGAAAATATTCTAACTCCTATGGAAACAAAATGCAAGAGCTTCACTACAAATGACAAAAAGATACCTAAATGAGGTGGAAGGCCCTCTTATTTATAGGTCGGGATAGGAGGTTGCGTAAACAGGGCCATGTCGATGTAGGACGGCTACGTTGACAGGCCCATGTCAACATGGCTATGTATTCGAGGCCCCATATACGTGGCCTAGTCGATGCATTGACTATATAGCACTTCATCACTAGCCATAAGTATGCATCACTCTAGCTAATGTTCTCTATTCTAATATGTTCTTTCAATTAGGGACTTAAACATCTTCCAAGGACCTAAAGAATTAAGCCTAATGTAGTGTATGATGGAATGAGCTAACTATGTGTTGTCTAACTAGAATGAGCTAATGTAGTGGATCTTACCTAGCAAGAGTGCTCCATTGCATAGTTGGGTTGGTGTTTGATGAATGGCGAGGTACCCCTACACTCAACGATACGAAACGAGCGTAGCACACACGATTCGGTCGAACTCCGCAGACTAAATGCCTACACGGCCCATGGAACACTTGGGGTTAATCATTTGTTGTCTTCCTAGACTTACTTGTAGTTTTCACGATGTATGGTTAAGTAAGTCCGAGGTATATGATTTTTATAGTTTTTAATGTTCTTCTCCTATGCTATTGAGGTGAAGGGTTGAGAAAACTAACTAACTCTAACTAATGACTAAGTCTAAATTAACTAGCATCAGCATCCGTTCCCACTTACCGCACACACCTTGAACTATGCAATTGTGGCTACCAAACGCTAATTGTTACTGGAATTACCACATGTAACGCACGTGCTCAAAGTGGTCATACTGAGGCACTTAACATGCCTAAACGTAATGAGCAGCCGATTCCTTGACTAGCCATACACATTCGTAAATGCTTGTAATCAAGTCGTACTCATGCCGCGTTAATGCAGGTAATAAATAACATGTTGGAAATAACATGTAATAAATAACAAATAATAGATCCTATTCCATGCACTGCAAGGTTTATCCACAAAGCTCATCTTTATTGCCATACACAACTTGCGTTCAGGTACAAAGCTGCTCAAATAAAGATTTGTTCACTTGGGGACTCCTATTGCGGGCACATGGAAAATATTCTATCTCTAGAGTGATCAATCTGCCAGAGTTTCCCTACTTCTAGCCTAGGATGGGAAATAAGGGGAGTGCTGCCTCTTATTTATAGATTTGGGGGTGGACCGCGATATTGCGTACGTGATATCGTGGCTCATGCGAATCGCGTCTCATCATACCCCCATGATTGAATGAAAACTTGTCCTTGAGTTCCTTACAATAATATCGAAAAGGTATGGAATTATTGAGGAGAATGGAACTAATGGGATGACATGTGAACGGATCATCATTTCAAGACTTGACAAAAATGGTATTCATGACAACAAGGGTGAACACCTTATTACAATGACATCAAGCCTTAGTTGGCAGTTGAGAAAGAGAGAGAGAAAGAAGTGTTGTTGCTGCCAATACCAAGATTTCACCTTCATTGTTCATCCATAAGCATGCCATCAATCTTGCTCCTTGCATAGCTACTTCAGCGTTGCTCCATTCCAAGTGTTTACTCCAGATCCAGTCCGTTATTGTATGGTCACCATCTGCACACACAACACTATCTTATATTAGCAAGGGTAAATGAATCATCATGTAATTGATACCTTGCTTCGACATAAGTTCATTGGCTAGGTTGTGGTATGGCTGATACGGATCTAGGAATATCTTATGACTATCGAAGGTGTAGGGGTTAGGAAGAAAAGCAAAAATTTCGGGGCCAGGAGAAAATTGAAAAAATCGAGCCCCGTACCCCCATGACTAATTGCGAACCTCCAGTAGCGTTAGAATGAAGAAAGAAAAGGAGTAAGAAGGATAGATAAAAAAAGGAAAACTATGACATCGATGAAATGGATGTCAGGATGGAAATGAAAAAAATGAAATTAATTGCAAAATGTTAAGGGAAAGAATTTAACTAATGCTCCAAATAGGAATGTCAGTGGGTCCTCCCCAAAGCAAGCTCATGCCCTTAATGCCCTGACAAACCCACATTCAAAGAGTTCGTAGGCTCTGGGAATGTCATTTGGAACAAAAGTTAAAGTCTTAACCACAAGCATTTACCAAAAATAAAACAATGCATCAACCAAAATATATACACTAATGATACAATCGGCAATGAGGTGAGCAA
>MNCI01009084.1:41070-73547 GCA_015680685.1 Gnetum montanum | reverse complement strand
AAGTACTCTTGAACTTGGTAGTAATGGTTGGGGGTTGTGTGACTCATAGAGTCACTTGGAGAAATTGGCTACTGCACATAATATCCATAATGGTTAGGCTGCANGTGGTTGTTCCCTCTGTGAACAGTTGGTTTTCACGGGCATCAGAACTAATGTTATGTATCGTTGATCGTAGGTTTTAATATCCAACCTCCTCACTATCGTTAGGAGGGGGAACATCTTTTGGTTAAAGAACTTATTATAAAGGGTTCCTCATCTCCTATTTCGCTAAGGATGTGCGGGGCTTTGCCCTTCAGAAAAGGATGTTAACTCTCCTGCCTTAAGTCCCTTATACGTTGGGCATCTATGGGATAATAATCCCTCATGTCAAAATCTTTCGCAACGTATTCAACATATAATTCAGTTATGCCTATCTGTGCCAAGGCATGGAAAAGCATGCGAGAGACTGATGGATCTGGGGGTAACACGATGTTACCTTGCAAATCTCTCCATTGCAGCTATTCGTCTTGATGGAGGATAAAGGTGAAGTCTGGAATATACTCATCGGGATGAGTATAAACTATCTTGTATTGTTTAGGACTTGGCTGATTTTGGTTATGTGTTTTATGTTGCCAACTGTCTCGTGTATGGTCCTTAGGTGGTGAGTTGCTCTTATGAGAAGAAGGCATTTTTATCGGTGTGCTAATTTCACCGTTATATAATTTTTTCTTTTGATTAACCTGAAGGTTTGTTAAGGCTCCCAACTATGTGAGTGATATCCTTTATGTTCTATTCGGCGCACAAACACTTAGTCCCTGGCAACGGCACCAATGATGAGGGGCGAGGTACCCCTACACTCAACCATATGAAATGAGCGTAGCACACGTGATCTGGTCGAACTTCGTAGACTAAATTCCTACACGCCCCATGGAACACTTGGGGTTAATCATTTGTTGTCTTCCCAAACTTGTAGTTATCACGGTGTATGGTTAAGTAAGTCTGAGGTATATGATTTTTATAGTTTTTAATGTTTTTCTCCTATGCTATCGAGGTGAAGGGTTGAGAAAACTAACTAAATCTAACTAATGATTAAGTCTAAATTAACTACCATTAGCATCCATTCCCACTTACCGTACACACCCTGAACTATGCAACTGTGGCTACCAAATGCTAATCGTTACTGGGATCACCATACGTAACACACGTGCTGAAAGTGGTCGTACTGAGGCACTTAACTAGCCTAAACGTAATGAGCAGCTGATTCCTTGACTAGCTGTACACATCCGTAAATGCTCGTAATCAAGTCGTACTCATTCCGCATTCTAGGAGTTGAGGGTGAGAGAGATTAATCACGATTAGCAGCCGATTCCTTGATTAGCCGTACACATTCGTCAATGCTCGTAATCAAGTCGTACTCATGCCGCGCTAATGTAGGTAATAAATAACAAATAATAAATCCTATTCCATGCACTACAAGGTTTATCCACAAAGCTCGTCTTTATTGCTGTACACAACTTGTGTTCAGGTACAAAGCTGCTCGAATAAAGATCCGTTCACTTGGGGACTCCTACTGTGAGCAAATGGAAAATATTCTATCTCTGGAGTGATCAATCTACCAGAGTTTCACTAATTCTATCCTAGGAAGGGAAATAAGGGGAGTGCCGCCTCTTATTTATAGATTTGGCGATGGACCACAATATCGCGTATGTGATATCGCAGGGGATGACGCCATATCGCGTACGCGATATCGCAGCTCATGCGAATCGCGTCTCATCAATGTTGTTTGTCTAGCCATGGGTGTATCACTCTATTAATACCAATATTCATATACATCCATCCTATCTATCTATCAATGGTAGTTCACTAATCATGAGAGGCTCTTACGACTTCAGCCTATCCTAACGAATCTGGTGCTATCTTGTTCCATCTTCACTGATTTGTTCTTCATAGGTAAGCGTTGCGTCATGGCATTCTGTGACGTGTTAGATTTCTCGGCTTTCCCTTTGCCCAAATATCCATGTAAATGTCTAGAGGCATGGAGTCTCATAAGTATCATAGCACAAAGGTCAAAACTAACTAATAAATCAAATTATAAAAAGTATGGTGGAAACTTGTCTTCCAAGTGTCCCTAAAATCTGTGTGAACAAATGATTGAAGCTTGGATTTTACCTTAGATACACCTTGATAAAATAATACAAGAAACATAAACACCTATCTATGGATCATGTACACTTAAATAAGACTAACCCTTATATGGTTTAGCCCCCTAATCATCTTGTTGTCTTTCCTATGAAAAATAATCTTATCGAGAAGTCGTGTTAATTGGGATTTTCTACAGTTAAGTATTCCATAATTGGATTGACTAGTTGTTTACGCTACCATTTTTGGTATGTTTAGACAAAGGAAATAGATCAAAATACTAAAAAGAGGCCAATGGTGAATTACTCTAAATCTACCCTTGACATTCATGAAACCTATGCTATCTTTGATATTATCAACAAATACCCTATGAAACCTATGCTATTTTTGATACTATCAACAACTAGAATTAGAGGATGTGCTAGATAGTAATCATAAAGGTCATGCCTATCACCTTGACGAAATGACCAATATAAGAAAAAAGTGCTATTACCTACTCCATGAATGATGGCATAAAGTACAAAGACATACCTAACACAATATAATGATAGTATTATAATAAACTAAACCTACCTACCCCCTTTCGACAACTTGTCAGCCAACCTCTAGACTTATCTCATGCTATATAGAGAAACTAAAGCTACCACATTTAGTGTAGAAACACCTATTACCATACCAATTGCACTGCTAAAAGAAAACCAAAATTCCTGTTCCCATATTCTTCCAAGGCTAAAGAGAAAGAACTTTGTATAAGCTTATTCTTTGAATGAGTACACATACTTCCAAGCCTATTGGTCTAGAGATAACCCAAATTTGGTTACTATTTTGATGTTGTTTTTCTAACTTGTTTATTTGTTTCATTCTAGCTAAGAAATAAGGATCACATTAGTAGCTAACCTAGAGCTATAAACTACAAGTAGGTCATTTAAGTTGGATAAAAGAAAAGTCAAGATAACTAACAAGGCATAAATCAAATAGAGTGAAACCAATATTTATATAAAAGCATATGCATTCACATGGGTCATGCCATATGTGTCTCAAAACCATGCATTCACATATGGAATCTTGAAAACACTCAGTGTACTTACCTTACCATACCAAAGGACAATAATATGATCGCTTGTAGCTAGAAAAAGAGATAAGTGGAATTGGAAGGTACTGAAAACACTCTTACCTATGAAGAGGAAGACATCCTTATAGTAGAAAACCACAATAATGACCTTTCAACTCACTCATGCCCACTATGCAAGACCACTCAAGGAGTGAACAGTAGTGCTCTAGATTGGTCCTAATCCTTGGTTGGGTTGCATGAGTGAGCCCCCCTTCTATAAACTAACACAACCACCATTTCACTAGCTTTCCATTAGTTGTTCCTATTTCAATAACCATCACTGGTCCTTCTTATTGTTAGGGTGATCAGATAAGGGGTAGATAATGGTCATTCCATCCAACTAGTACTTAAATGAGTAACTAGACTTAGGGGTTTGCAAAAGAGATACAATCCCATGTTTTCTTAAAACATTAGAGGGCTTTAGCAGGGAATGAGTCCCCAAGTTATGCCATGAAATAGGAATCTCCCTTAGGAAGATTCCCTACTAACATGGGGAATGAGTCCCCAAGTTCCCTCCTTTCTCTTTGATAATTATCTTGGCAAAGTTCCAAGCTTCTGCGCAGGACAATTATCAAGGTCCATTCATAGTTGGCATAGTATATTAGCATTACGAATTTAGGAGCTTCTGTGATAGGATGTTAAATTATATGGTCATTATAGGGGTTAGGATTTGTGATGCATGGTGTCAGTGGTGGTTCTTTTTCATGCCAAAGAGGTAAACATCCATTTTGGTGATAGCAAAACCATGTGGTCATGTTCACCTATATGTTGTGTAAATTTTGGACACATCAACTCGAAAAACTTATTTAGGGAGACTATTGCTTAGGGTATCTCTTGTATGGGTACGAGAACTCAAGAATAGTCTTAGCTAGTAAGGAAACATGACATTTCATGACATATAAAGATGTTGGTAAGTTAAACGATTTAACAAGGAAATATAAAAGAAAATTCAAGATAATTTTGATAGAAAGAAAATTGTTTGCTTTTTAAATTTTCAACAGTAAAACTTGTGTATTGATAAAATGTGAAATTAAAGTAGGAAATAGCTAATAGCTTGGATAGGATTAATCTGAGTTTTAAAGTAAAATGGGGTTTGTGTTTAATCCACAACACAGAGACCACAGTTTAGTTGTAGAAATATAAAATGACAGAATGAAATGATGACTTAGCTAAAAATGAGCATATATGGAATGACTTTGGGTATAGCCTTGTGTACCAGTGCTTGTAAGAAGCACACCTCTTCTAACTACCCTACAACTTTCAACCATTGAAACTACCTGTTGCTTTGCCTCAAACTACCTTTGGAAGAGTCACCAAACAAGCAAAAAAAGTAAGAGAGAATCCTAGGATTTTCCATCATGACTCCACTTGGAGAAAACCCCACCACCATAGCAAGCTTTTTACTTCTTGTCTATGTTCACGTTGCATCTAGCCAAGGAATTTATAAGGATTGGTCTAGTGCATGAGAAGCCACCATTTGTGCGTAATGGCCATGGCAGTTACTATTGATGTGGAACATTCATTGTAATGTATACTACCACCACCGACGCATAACGTCCACTGTAACATTCAGTGCCACCAAATTTTAAAAAGGGTTCTTGGGATTTCCTCCTCTTGCTTCTCCCTTCTATTGTTGCTTCAAATTCTCCTATTCTCTTTCCCATAGAATCTACCAAAAAAGAGAAAGTTGAATAAACAAGGAACACTGAACGCTTATTTTACCTTAATTTATTTAATGATTTTCAAAGAACGTCACTTTTATTATTAAGGATCTGTATTGTCATTATGATAAAATGGATAACAATTACAAGATTAGAGAGATTATTAAAACTTCTAAAGGTTAATCCTAAAAGGTGATATGTAGAATTAGAGCCATGAAACCAAGAAAGGAAAGCTAATTAAAGGAATTTAAAATGTAGAAACATAAAAAAAAAGAGTTAACTATCCAATGTTTATGAAACTATTGTCCCTCTATCCTACATGCTATCATTTTCACTAGAGTTGCAAAGGTTTATTGGATACTTCTATTTTCTTCCTGGTCTTCCTCCCAACAAATCCAACAAATAAAATCACTGCAGAAACAATAGGTAATGGACAAAATCCAACTCACGTAGTAGCCACTTAGAACAAGCTCCTTTGACCAAACGTTACCTTGAAAACATACCGAGCCATGTTCTCCAACATTACTTCATTATTTTCATGGCAATTACTATTGTATTTTTGGAAGATTCTAGGTTTGTAAGCTCAATAAACTGTAATAGAATGGCATGGATGGTAGGAGACGTTGAAAACAACACTTTATTATTTATATTTTAAGTATTAATGGTTAAGGATTTAAACTTATTAATTAACTTGCATTCAATTCATTGAGAGCTAATTGCCAACATTGCTTGGAATCCTTTTTATAAAAAAGATGTTAAAAATGCAAACTAATGAATCTTCCAGAATTAAATTTCAAATTCACCATTTTGTATTCCATGTACCTATCTACCTATTAAGTGTATTTTGCTTTACCTATGTTGCTATTACAATTAATTTGCATTAGGTTATAACCTATAGAATTTCTAATTACTATAGAATTGGAACTTAATAGTCATGGCCCTGTGTCTAGCATGGGTGATGTTGGCATCAATACTTAGTCCCCAAACTTTTAATTACATGCAAGTGCAAGAATAGCAAAACCATGGAAATTTTAAAAGGGGATGTAAAAGACAAGGAATAAAAAGGTCCCAAAACACTATCAAATTGAAATTCAAAAGAAAACTATACCTATCTAAGCATGATTAAAATGATCATATAATTAAGAGAGCACTAAACATGTGCCATCCGACACACCACCTTGTTTAATCAAGATCTAAACATATACATTTTATAAATCATAATTTTAACTATATATATATAATTAACAAATATAAGTAAGATCTCATTCCCAATGATCCCTAAGGTAAGTGTCATTAGTATAAAGGAAAACATTGAGCACAAGACTTATACTAAGCTTTTATGAGGACATGCTTCTTTTAGATCATAGCTAGCCATAACTTTCGGATTTTTCCTTTGTGACATTTAAAAAGGGAATGTGTGAAAAGGAATACGGGAGAATGAAGAAAATTAGAAAATGGAAAGGGAATATTTGCTTTTCTCTTTTTTGAATTTTGGGGGGAATAAGTTTAAAAGGGGAATAGAGGCTAGGGTGAGGATTGTTGCTAGACCCCATCATTCTTAAGAACTTATTACACTACTAATGAACATGGTCCTCATTTTTTAAAGTAACTTTGCTCATGGTGCACTTCATTTTTAAGGTAGGAATTTGAACATGAGTTTGGTCGATTAGCTACACTACCAAAGAACATGGTCTTTTCAGAAACTTTGCCCATGGTGCAATTCAACTTTCATGCATGTGCCCTTTAATTATAATCTAGATCGCATCATAGCAGGTCTCCTAGGTGGCTAAGGATTCTTAAGTGGAGAGGAACACACTTTATCTTGTTGCTCACAAGATAGCCATGGATCATCACACTTGAGGACTAGTGATTATGAGAGGGAAAATGGAATTTTCTAAGGTTACCTAGTGATTGTGGCTAACCATTCTCCAACTTCACATATCCTACATTTAAATGATCATGATGATAACATGAAAAGTTAGCATAAATAACATTCTCCATAATCCAACATAACTAATAAAACTAAAACCTTGAAATAGATTAGGAAGAATCATAGCATTATTGAAATATGTCATATAAAGAAGATTTTATATAATAGTAATATGATATATCATATACAAAATTATATTTGCATTATTTTCAAATGGTGTTATGATGATCTAATGCCTAGTAACTCAAATGATCATAATGATTATTAAAATCATGTTGAAAAGTATAAATAGATCAAACCAACACTAATATGCTAAAAAAAAAGATGATGGTAGACTTAACATGCATGAGAAAATGATGGAAATACAAAGAAAATATGCAAATGCAACTATATACA
Source organism: Gnetum montanum (assembly GCA_015680685.1). NCBI lineage: Eukaryota > Viridiplantae > Streptophyta > Gnetopsida > Gnetales > Gnetaceae > Gnetum > Gnetum montanum. Next base: position 66,331 of record MNCI01009084.1, on the reverse strand, counting down.
AATGAAATGCATGGTGAAAGGGAAGAAAGTATGAAACTAGGAATCTACCAAGTGTCTACATGGGATAATAGAGTAGAAATGCATTAAAATATCTATTTAATTTGTATCTTTGCAAATCAAAAATCTTGTATACATTGGGATCTAAGACATCTATAACTTGGTATGGGCCTGACCACATAGGAGAAAACTTACTTTGAGGACCTATTTGACCAAATGCTCTATCTCGTTTTAGGACCAGAACTCCTATTTTAAAGACTTTGCCTATATATTTCTTGTCAAACCATCTTTTAACAATTTGTTGATGATTAAGGTTATGAAAATCAATACATAATCATTTTATAAAATGCATTAAATTTAATGTCCAACTTGAATGTTTCACAAGATAAATAATTTTAGATTCTAAAAGTTTATCAATTTCTTCTTTTATCCAAGTTTTAATCTTGGGTCTATTAGCTCTAAGTTTTTATAAGTAATCAAATAAAGCTTCTCTAGTTGTTATTTTAGGAGAGATTTTATTTTAAAAATATGACATCCTTTGATATAACTTCTTCATTAATTTAAGAGACTTTAAAACATGAATAACTAAATTCACCATTGGAAAATAAAAATTCATGAATATGATTATCTTCATCAAAACTTGGAAAGAAATGATGTTATTTGGAACAGAATAAGAGTTAACCTTTTTAATAATTATTTCAGAATCCCAAGAATTATGTCTAAAAGGAACATCTAAAGTAGTGGCCATTTGAGCTAATACATCAGGAACATAATTTTCTTTTCTAGGGACATGTTCAATGGGTATATCATCAAAATTTGGCTTACCTTCCAATGTTTTAATGGTTAGAACCTCATTTATATCTTTGTCCTTTAATAATGGTGGTGAATCACCCAAAAGAAATGTTTTTATATCATGTTGATAATAAGGCAAGGCATCTTTATAAATTTCTTCACATTTGCTAAAAGCAAAAGGATTTATTTTTGAGATTTCACTCTCATGATCATTTACAACATGTTCACCAAGCCCAACTTCAATAACTCCAATATAAAGAATAGTATTTTGATTTTCCAAAGATTAATTTTGTTGATCAAAAGTTGTTACCACTTTTTTATAAAAAGGTTCCTTGAGTATAACCATATATTCATATTTTCCTTTAATAAGAATTAATAATTCTGAGAAATCTAACCTAAAGAAGCCCTCAAACTTGGCTCTAAAAGTCTTAGATAAAAAGCACACCATAAGTGGGCGACATATCAACTACTAAAATATCCATATAGTGTATAAAAGCAGGGTATTATTTAAGTTGTACTTTTACTTTCTTTAATGATCCTACCATAGGTACATTAGATCCATCAAGTTGTATCACACTTCTTGCTTGTGGTAGCATTTGTGCTCCTAACATTTTACACACGTATAGTGGCATGACACTAATAGTTGCACTAGAATCCATTAAGTAATTATGAACATTCTTTCCTAAAATGATCAAAGTTGTTAGGAAAGGAGTTTGATCTTTCTATTAGGCATAAAATTACTTGAGTTTTGTATTGATAAAGCATTAGGGCTTTCTACAAAATGAACTTATCTTTCAGTCATTGAAGATTTTTCTTTATTGGTCTCAGGTGTTTGAACAATCTTTTGAACCAAATCTTTCATTTCATTAAAATGTAGAAGATCATACACTGAAATGTTGGCTTTAGCTTTTTTCAAATCCTCAATTAGATCATAAGTTTTATGTTCATCTTTGTCTTTTTGTTAAGTTGGAGTTCTTCTAAGTATAGAAGGGAGTTTGGTCATTGTGGGATGTTTACTTGGGATGGTCTAGTTTGATTATTTGTGTTATTTTGACTAGGAGCTCTTTTTTTGGAAGGGGTATAAGGATTATTCCTAGTTCATTGTTGTGTGGTGTTCATAATGTCACTAAGTCTATGGTAGCAAGTGTTGTGTGGGCTGGGATTACTTACCATGACTAGTTTCAATGAGGGAACTTCTTCATTTTCTATTTCATGAGGTATGTTCAAGAACATAATTGGGGTTTTCCATTTTGTTGACTTTAGGCATTGTCACCATATAACGCTAAAAATTGAGGACAAGTTTTCTCAGAATGCTGCCTAGTGTTATGAAGATGACAATAATAATCATTGATTGATGTGCTTGATCTTTTAGATTGTATAGGAACTTTATTATTATTTCACTCTAGTTCAACTACTTCATTGGAAAGCTTTTGAAGTGAAGTTAATATTTGTGTCATTTGGTTTTCTGTTTGACAAGTAGATGCATTAAGGAGTAGATATTCCATTTGGATTTATGATGGATTGGATCAAATTTTTTGATTGATCATCACTTAAATCGACATTTGGTGGTAAAAATGAAGAGGATGTGAGACCTTGAAAATATCTACTTGTAGGTTGAGTCATTTGAAGGGGAGTGGGAGTTTGGAACAAAGTATTATTCATTGGGATAACTTGTGATGGTAAAGGGATAGACTGTATAGGACTGCATAGGCAAAGAATGGATCAATGGTAGAGAGGTAGAAATTGAGGATACCATCAGGTTATAGGTGCATCTCATTTGACACATAAGCAAGTTGATTGAGGAATCTTAGATTGTAATCATGAACATTTTTCCTAGGTAGTTTTCATAGGCTTGTGAATTTGCTTGATGCTAAGGTAGGTTAGTAAACTTATTGAATTGGAATGAGAACTTATTTTTAAAATCTTGTCATGAGTTGATAAAGGCATTAAGGAGCATCAAAAACCATTTGGTGGCTTTACTCCTGAAAGTTATTACAAAGACCCTACATGCTATGTCGTTTTAGATAATGTTATGGATGCTTAGTAAGGTTTCATAACATTGTATATGTTGGTGGGCATCACTAGTAGGGGCTGTGGGATAAAAGAACAAATTTATGTTTTAAAGTAATTTTGGAATATCATGATAGTTTGTGAAGTTAAAAGTGTTGCTCATCAAGGGAGCTAGGGGTTGATTGGCTACCATCCTAGGTCAAATTCTTATAGGGATAGAACTTGGAAATCGTGAAACTCATTGTTTTTTTTAAAGTAAAGTGATGGGTAGTTGGTCGATTAGGGGTAGGAGTAAGAGCTCTTTGTTGAAATGATCTATGGAAGATCTCACTCATAAAACAAAAGACTTTGAAATATAAATGCTAAAAAAATGTAAAATTAAATAAGATAGAAAAATATTTAAATCTTATATTTTTTTAATTTTTATTCAAAAGGAAAACTAAAATTGCAATATATATAAAATTTAAAAGAAAAATAATGAAATGCAAAATTTTAGAAAAGTAAATTTGAATAGAATGATGTAATGAATGAGAACATCACTTTACCAAAGTTAGAACTAAGGTAAGGACCGTCAAAATGAAGTAATCAACAAAATTTTAAAAAAAAAGGCTTGGGGATTTGAAAATGAAACTGAAATAGAGCAATAAAACTAAAAATAGACAATCGTTAACCAATATAAAAAATGAACCACTAAAAGTTTAAGTATTGAAATTGAAAAATAAAAGATGTTAAGGACTAAAAAATAAAAGATGTTAAGGACTTAAAAATAAAAATTTTTAGGTAGTAGAAACTAAATTTTAGAAATAGGAACTAAAAAATAAATGATTGTCACCAAGACAAAAAACTAAAATAGGAAATTTAAAGTTCAAAATAACTAAAGTAGGAAAAATGGAGATTCAAAAATTGTAAAGTAGATGACTGAGAATAGAAATAGGAAAATTTTTGGAAAATGGAAATAGAAAAACAAAAGAATAGGAAAAGAATAGAAAGTTGATATTTTAGAGAATAGAAACGGAAAACAGAGGCTAAAAAATAGCCCTCCGTTTGACACCAAAAAGGCATTGATGCATAAATTTTGGACACATCAACACCTAAAAACTTGTTTAGAGAGTTATTGCTAGGGCATCTTTTGTATGGATACGAGAATCTAGGAATAGTCTTAGGAAACGTGACATTTCATGACATATAAAGATGTTGGTAAGTTAAACAATTTAATAAGAAAATATAAAAGACAGTTCAAGATAATTTTGATAGAAAGACAACCATTTGCTTTTTAAATTTTCAATAATAAAACTTGTGTATCAATAAAATGTGAATTAAAGCAATAAACAGATAACAGCTTGGACAGGATTAATTTGAGTTCTGAAATAAAATGAGTTTTGTGTTTAATCTATAACATAGAGACCACAATTTAGTTGCAGAAATATAAAATGACAGAATGAAATGATGACTTAGCTCAAAACGACCATAGATGGAATGACTTCTGGTGTAGTCTTGCATACTGGTGTAGTCTTGCATACTGGTGTAGTCTTGCATATTAGTGCTTGTAAGAAGCACACCTCTTTTAATGAGCCTGCAATCTCCGATTGTTGAATCTACTTGTTGCTTTTCCCCAAACTGCCTTTGGGAGAGCCATCAAATAGGCAACAAAAGTAAGAGAGAACCATATAATTTTCCACCATGACTCCATTTGGAGAAAACCCCACCATCGTAGCTAACTTTAACTTTCTACTTCTTATCTGTGTTCATATTGCATCTAGCCAAGGAATTTATAAGGATTGGTTTGGTGCATGGGGAGCCACCACTTGTGCGTAACAGCTATGGAAATTACTACCCATGCGTAACATTTATTGTCATGTCCACTACACCACCTGTGCATAATGTCCACTATAATGTTGAGTGCCACCAAATGTTAAAAAGGGTTCTTGGGATTTTCCCCTCTTGTGTCTTCCTTTTATTGTTGCTTTAGCTTCTCCCATTCTCCTCACAAAATTTACTAGAAAAGAGAAAGTTGAATAGACAAGGAACACTCATCGTTTATTTTAACTTAATTTATTTAATGATTTTCAAGAAACATCACTTTTATTATTAAGGGCTTGTATTGTCATTATGATAAAACAAATAGTAATTACAGGATTAGAGAGATATTATTAAAACTTATAAAGGTTAACCCTAAAAGGCCATCCTTTTGTCTTGCATGTTGTCTTTTTCGTTGTTTTCTTCCTGGTCTTCTGGCCAACGAATTTGACAAATAAAATCACCGCAAAAATGGTAGGTAATGGTCAACATCCAACTCACGTAGCAACTAGTTAGAACAAGCTCCTCTGACCAAAAGTTACCTTGAAAACGTATCGAACCATGTTTTCCAATGTTAGTTTCATTATTTTCATGGTAGTTACTATTGTATTTTTGGAAGATTCTAGGTTTGTAGGCTCAATAAATTGTAGGAGACATTGAAAATGACACTTTATATTTATATTTTGAGTATTAATGGATAAGGATTTAAACTTATTAATTAACCTATGTTAAGGATTTGAGGTAATTGTCAACATTGCTTGGAATCCTTTTTTCAAAAAAGATGTTTTAAACTGCAAATCAATGCATCTCCTAGAATTAAATTCCAAATTCACTATTCTGTGGTCCATGTACCTACCTACATGTTGAGCATACCTTGCTTTACCTATATTGCTATTACAATTAATTTGCATTGTGTTATAACCTATAAAATTTCTAATTGTTATGAAATTGGAACTTAATAGTCATGGCCCCATGCTTAGGGTGATGTTGACGTCAACACTATCCAAATAAGGATACAAGTTCTACTCTAATTGCAGAATGGGGCACCGTGTGAATGGACCAACATAGCCCAACTGATTAGGATTCTACATCCACGTTTCTCGTATGATGAATTTGTGATTATATCTTTGACTTGGGCATGTCGGCACTTTCTACAACTACTTTGATTCCAACTGAAGAATGAAATGATTAAAAGAAATTCAGGGTACAGTCAAAGAAAAAGGTTGTTTATTTGCCATTACAGAAGCCCTTTAATTCATGATAATCAATGATGAAATGCATCTTCATGACTTGTTCATCGACAAATATACATTAGCAAGCACCTTTCTACTTTCACCTGATACTAAGGAATATTTCGATGATTTTGTACAGCAATGAGGTTTCAAGAAATGGTGGGAGAAAAATATCATTGATCTAAAAGGAGTTGCTCCGATGGTATGGACTCTTACATGTAAGGATCATGGCACTGTTTTGTTTATCTGTTTTTAATCATGTGTATGTTGTAGATACATTAGAGACCCAATTGTCGGAGGAAATCGAAATGGCTTACACGGTACAATTCTCCAAGACCTCTGAGGTTTATGAAAACAGGAATGAATGGATCGAAGACATGTAAGCTATCTGGTATGCAGAGGCACTGTACGCCTTCATTTAGAATTTCTAGGGGACTTTTTATTTGACAGAGGCCCAGAATGCTATACAAAAGAACTTGTCCAAAGCTGATTCGTGGGTGCCCAAATTGCAAATGGAGCTGAATCGTGCGCTGCATGTTGTGTGGTTGTTGAAGGCAACCCAAAATTCCTATGACATGCACCATGATTGATACAGCTAAGGCAAAGTGCAGTTCTTGCATTGCAGTATGCATGTGTCCTGCGTTATATAATTTCTTGAATGCTTGCAAGGATATTGTTGCAGTTGGTCGAATCCAACATGCAATATCATGAACGAAGCAGCAACAAAGATCGGTAATGGAAATTTTCTCCCTAACAACAAAAGTTCATCCTTTTAATGCAATATGTTATTGCTCGTTATTGTGCAGGTCTTGTTATGGTGCACAAGTTTAAGAAGAGATGTTCTGTTAGATCAAACTAAAATGTTCAATTTCATCTCCCGTAAATGCCACCTGTGTGTGTCAAAGTTATCTTGAACCTAAACTGCATCGGTGACAATCCAAGTAGCATTCCCTCAAATGTTGGCATTGTCGAGGAAGCCGTTGGTGCACTAGGATTTCTTGCGGTGACATGCATGATTGCGAATTCTTCCTGTTTCCATTGATGAAGCACTCTAAAATGGCAGATAGATCAGACACGAGGTAGGCAGGGTTCAGGACCTAACCAGTATCAAGGACAGCGTGCAAGAGGGAATAAGTTAGCCCTGGTTAGTATGTAGTAAGTGTTGGTATTAGTGGTAATGTTGTGATGTGCGCTTAAAGTATGGTTGCTTGTGTCATTAATTTTTACTACTTTAATTCAGTGCATCATTTTCATGATAGATGTAACTAGGAGTGATGAATTTGATTCCACTCCTTTATTTGAATGCTTCTCCATTTTGATTGGAGTTGATTCCAAGCATCCCATAGGTGCGGAAGTCATTAGTTTGGTGGCCTCGGATCTTGCAAATAGTTGTCTCACCTCTGTCATGATGCACTGCAAAGATGGTAATAGCAATGTAGATGTAATGGAGTTTTCTGCAAATGTAGTTAATGAAGATGACCCAACTATGTGTGCATTGTTTTATTAGTTTGCATTGGATATTTGTGATAGTTAGCCTAGACAATGGAGTTCCATAACTATCCTCACAGATTCAAGCTTGAGTCATGGAGTTGTTGCCTTCTCTTCTGATGATGCACCAAGCTTGGAATATGTCATTGTTGTAGAACCTAGACAAAAAGTTCTGAAGGATCTGTGTTTACAAAATTTGATTTATAGATAATGTGTTTGGAGTATGGCTACTAGCAAGCATTGTACTTTGTAATCTTCCATTTGTCACAAGTATTGTTGGAGTTTTTAAGAAGTGATCTATTGAAGAGGACAATTTGTTATCGTAATTATAGAGGTTGATGATAATACGAAATATGTTCTAGGTGTCGAAACTACTAGATGATTTTGTTGTCATCACTGTTTAGATTTCTAATAGCATGAAAGATGTTCGAGATGTCAAAAATGAGATGGCTAATGAAAATGTCTTGCATGTCTTGAACTATTTGTTATTTTTTATTTGAAGATCTAAGATTGGTTAATGCTATTAGTTTCATTGTAGATTGTAGTATTTGTTATTGATCCTTTGCATTTGATAATGTCATTTATTTTAAGTGATGGTTCCAAGAGCCAGTTCGGTGTTGTGGATGACACAAATATGGATGAAGTGTTGACCATTTGTGCTATAGCAAATAAAAATTATGGAGGGAATAATAACCAGAGCCCATTTAGATTCATGGACTCTTTAAATGCAACAGTTGCATTCGCAATAGATATAGTAGTGGCCAAAATTAGTTTAAAAGTAATGATGGTGATTATAACATGTTGTATGAATTCCAATAATTCTTGGCCATATTAACTATGCAAAACTATTACATTGGTGTTTACATCTCATGCAAGTCTTGGAAATGCAATTAAAATGTTGATTGTAGATCAATGTCTTATGGGTGTGTTGAGGATCATGGAGACTAATGTGAAACATCTAGTGGAGGTGATTCCTTTCACTAACATGAACATTGCAATGGAAGAGCAATTTCTAGTGTCTTCTGGACTATCCGCATATGTAAATGAGATGATTAGGAAATCAACTCTTAAAAATGATCATGATGAATCTTAGTGGGAGATGTTATCCAAGGAGCATGTTGCAGAAGTGGTAAATGGTCCCAAGCATATCTCTAAAGATTTAGGGATAGCCCTAGATGTAGATGTCATTGACAATTGGATCAATAGGAATTCCACAATGTGTTGCAACACCACAACTAGGCTAATTTACAAATGGTAACAAATAATCGAGACTAATTTATAGGGGTTGTTTTAAGTAGCTATGAACAAATATGGACAACTAATTGGTATGAAATTGAAAGAATTGTCTACATTCCTCGATTTGTTAGCACAAATAGAGATATCTTTATCTCACTATTCATGGAAAGCAATCCCATTTTCTTTAAAGACATAGCCATGGGAAGTAGTCTTAGTTTATATAGTATCTCCCAATGTAATATTATTAATTAGAAAAACAAATATCACGCTGACTTTCTTACTAGTGTGCCTTAGTGTAAAAAAAATTTAATGTTGACAACTATGCAAACAGAAAGAAATATGCATTAAAATCAATTGCAAGGCTATTTCATAGTTACAGAGTAGAGCTTACTACTAAACACATCTTTAGGTTGCCAAATGACAAGCATGGCTTGGAGAAACCTCCCCTAGATATTGCCTAGCATGATAGGTGGGAGTTCTTGAAGTAGAAAAACTCAATATAGTGGCAGGTGAAGCTTGTGGTATCCTTTGATGCATTTTCAAATTGATGGCTTCGATCTATATATATTATGTTTTAATATATTGAAGGTTATGATGCCTATAAAAGTTGTGTTTGAAAAATAAAGCACAATACTTAAAAATTATGCATACAATGAACTAGAAGGGATATGCTAGGTTGGTAGAGAAAATGGTGTGTAATATTTTCATAAAGTGTAGTTATGAGCTTAGACCTAGTTTACACGATGATAACCCATCATTTTTATTTGTTGTGTTACTTATAGAAAATGGATTCCAACCTTCCTGAAATTTCAAGACACAAGTTGTGGATGAAGAGATACTTGAGACAGGATAGAACATCTATGTCTAATGATGTTGCTTGTGTAATTGTAAGAAACTTTTTTTTTCTGCTTGATCCACCAATGCATTATTCCTGATACATTATTCATACCTTGCTTGTTACTTGAATAGAGATTGAATCATGTGATATCCTTTTATATAACCTATCATGGAGGAGAGAATAAATGTGACAGAATCATCGAAGCACTTATCAAATAGTGGTGTAGATGTTTTGAAACAAATCTTGGATCATGAGGTTCTAGGATGAGTTGATGATATGGGATATAGTGTTAAACTAGTAGCTTTTGAAACCCTAATATTGTAGAATCATATAGAACAAAATACAAAAGAATCTTGGCAAATTGATACTCAACTAGAACAACTAGAATAGGAACTAGCTTGTATCAAGATATACTATGACAATCATTGCTTTGTTTAAATTAATTATGCCTATTTGCATTTTTTAGTGACTTATCCATTCTTTGGGAAAGCTTATGCATTATTGTGTTGTTAGCCATAGTGGAATGTGCAACTAGGTTTTGTTTCATAGATGGATACCATTGCTTCAATCCCTGATGAGCGGAGAGGTACCCCTACACTCAACTATACGAATACAAGTGTTTCATGCACGATCTGGTCGAACTCCAAGGACTAAGTTCTTACACACCTTAATGGAACACTTAGGGTTAATCAATCGTTGTCTTCCCAAACTCACTTGTATTGTCGTGGTTGTATGGTTAAGTAAGCTTGAGGTATAAGAATTTTTTATAGCTTTTGTCTTTTTTTATATCTTTTGCTAATAAAGAGAGGGAGAGAGAACTAAGTGGCTACTTACATTAACTATTTATTAACTAGTTTCTAAATGCTCCTAACACTAGCATCTATTCCCACTTGCCGTACACATCTTGAACTAGTGCAATGCTGCTGGGATTACCAAACGCTAATTATTACTGGGTTACCAAGCGCTACACACATGCTCGAAGCGGTCGTATTGAGTGTACTTAACTAAGAGGGTTAAAGGTTGAGAGAGAAATTAATTAACTAGGAAAGCATTAAACATTCAACAATAATTAATTACTAATTAGCTTAATCTATATGCTACAAGGTTTATCATAAAGTTTGTCTTTATTGCTGTACACAAATGTATGCTCAAGTACAAATTGCTCGAATAAAGATCCGTTCACTCTATGACTCCTACTGTGGGCACAAAGGAATTATTCTAACTCTAGAATGACTAAATTGCAAGAATCTAGCTAAGGGTCTAAGTCTTACTATTGGGAACAAAGGGTGTCACCTCTTATTTATAGAAGATGAGGCAGGATGCGATATCGCTTGGCAGATGTGATATCGCGTACGCAATATCGCGGCTCACCATACCACCATGATTGAATGAAAACTCGTCCTCGAGTTCCTTACAAAATATTGGGAAGGTATGGGATTATTGAGTTGAATGACAACTAATGGTGAATGGGGTGACATGTGAACGGATCAACATTACAATACATGGCAACATTAGTGTTCATGACCACAAGAGTGAACACTATACACATTTGACATCTAGCCTTATTTTGCAGCTGAGAGAGAAGAGAGAGAGAGAAAAAAGGAGAAGACATGTTGTTGCAGATGCCAAGATTGCACCTTCCGTTGTCTATCCATGAGCGCGCCATCAATCTTATTCCTTGCACAATTGTTCCAACACTAGTCCATCCTGAGTGTTTCCTCCAGGTCTAGTCCATTGCTATATGATTGTCATCTGCACACACAACATAGTCACATATTAGCAAGGATAAGTAAATCACAATATAGTTGATACCTTGCTTCAGTGTAAGGTCCATTGGCTGAGTTGTGATATGGCCGATACAGATTCTAAAGATATAACACTGGTGACTACCCAGGGTGTAGGGGTTAGGGAAAAATTGAAAAAATTGGACTAGGGCCCCCATGACTAAGAGCAATCCTCCAATAGCGATAGAATGGAAAAAGATAAGGAATAAGAAAGATGGAGAAAAAGAAACAACAACAATGTTGATAAAATGGATGTCAGAGGTGGGAATGAACAAAAAAAATGTTGATTATGGAAATGTTTAAGGGAAAGAAGTTAACTGATGCACCAAATAGGAATGCCAGTGGGTCCTTCCCAAAGTAAGCTCATGCCTTTTATGCCCTGACAAACCCACATTCAAAGAGTCCGTAGACTTTGGAAATGTTGTTTGGGAGCAAGAGTTAAAGACTTAACCCCAAGAATTCACCAAAGAGAAAATAATGCATCAACCAAGATATATACTACTGATACAACCGACAATGAGGTGAAAGATGGAGAAAGAATGATGGGAAGAAGAGAATGAAATGGAGTTCCAAGAGCAAGGTGGTTTATAGTCCCTTGTGTATTTATGGTTAATGTGATTGAGTAGATCTCATTCCAAATCTAGCCTCAAACAATCCTCATCCAGTGACTTCACATTAATACACTTAGCTAATCCATCCACTTGAAGTAATAAGAATGCTTCTGCCAAAGAGTTACCACCATTCTGAGGAAACGAGAAAGTGGAAAAGTAGGAAGTGAGAAAGGGCCTTAGTTAGATGGAACATGTTTGTTTAGTTCCATAACCAGTGTTTGTAGCCCAGATGATTATTTTGTCTAAGGGGTGTGCTTTGAATTCTCACTGTTTTTTTTTTTTTTGCATGAGAACCACACCATGCAAAGACTTATTTTTATTAGCTCAGCTTTCCAAATATGGAGCAACATCAAAATGGTAAGGAAAACTCAAGAAGAAAACATCCAAGCACCCAAGAGAATGGCCAGCACAAATGCATCAAATCCCCTTGAAGTCACACCCTTTTCAATTATTGAGTCCTTCCTTAGTTTGAGAAATGCCTAGTCACCAATTCATTAATAGTTTTATTATTAAGAAAGGGACCGTACAATTCCAAGCCAAGAGAGACCATAGAAATTCATGAATACATGGATGACATGGACTCATTACCTGTTATATCCAAAAGAACCATACCTTAGTTTCAACATTATAACTCAAAGGTAAAAACCAAACATTCGTAATCAATAGAATACAGCTCATACCACCATCAGGAGCACTTATTAGGTGACAAACCTAACAAAATAAACAAAGAAAAAAACAAGAATAGAAACAAAAACAAGAACAAACAAGAAAAAAATAAAAACAAGCAAAACAAATAATTACACAAAGAAATGAAAAAGTATAAATGAGGTTGCAAAACAAAAATAAGAAAAGTTAAAGAAATTTGTAAAATAAAAATGTGTAAAAAGAAATCTTAAAAAGGAACTAAGGGCCTCAATTGGTTAGCAGAGGTGGTCATCTCCCCCATGACTAAGTTGGAAGGAGGAGATTCGAAATAGTGAGCAGGGTCGTTCCTTCTCAGAGGTACTATGTGCACTGACCATTCTAAATTCATGGAAAGGTTTGGTCTATTGCACATTAACTAACAATCTCTTATTAGGGCTCTTAGGTTTGTATTTTTCAGGAATTTCCAACTTCCCCCAGTTGATGTTTTCCAGGTTAAGGTTTGGAAGTTGGTGACAGACTTCCTCTAGTGCATCTATATTTTCGATGTGAGTGCAAGTTATTCCCTTAGTTAGTTCCATGCACGTTAGTGAGTTGCTCTCTTGATCAGCTATCAGCCACTGGGTGTCTTTTTGTCGTGTGGTTGCTGCATACAGGCACTTTTGTATGTTAATGTCTTGTGCACACCGGTTGCATGTAGGCAATGCTAAACTTTGCACAACCCATGATCTCTACAAGCAATTGCACCCTGTATCACTGTATGCGATGCATGGAACCTTCTTCTTCTCGATCTTTCCAAAAGCGTTCTCCTTAGATATTTCCAAGGAAGGATCACAGATTCCTAGGCATGCATCTATAGTACTTAGCCATGCCCTTCCCATTATTATTGGGAAGTCCCCTTTATTGTTGTTCACTTGTATCACTAGGAAATCAGCTGGGTACGACCACCCACACACAATGGTAACGATGTCCTCCACCAGTCCCAAGGGAATAGTGATGGACTGGTTAGCCAGCTCTAGGTGAATATTGCTCTTCCTTAATGGAGGTAGGTTCTAGGCTTTATACATCTCTTGTGATATTAAGTTGACTTCGAAACCTGAGTCTAGAAGAGCTTTGCATGGCTCATTCCTAGCAATTTGGAGATAGATTAGAGGGCATCTAGGATCAGAGAATTTCATGGGAAGGTGGCCAACTTTAATACAGTCAGTAACGACATGTGTTAACATAACTATATGGATTGAGCTTGGTGTTTGGTTTGAAGGGAGCTCTAAAGCCTTATTTGATGGGGAGGCATTTACAGGTTCAACCTCTTGTGGTTGTGAGGGCCTGGTTGAACTATTGGTTATGAAGAAAGGCCTTTTCTTCATACGGTTGTCAGAATCAACAGAAGGTTGAGGATTCATAGCCCTTGTGGCATTGCATTACTATGGTTGAGTAGGGAGTTCCCCTTGCATTACTGGAGTGAGTGGTAATGGAGCTATTGGTGTGAGAGTTGCGAATGGATTTGGAGGATGGTATGTTTGTGGGTTATCTTCCCTAGGAGAAGGAGTTCTATAATACTCATGAGCTTGGTAGTGATGTTGTGGTGTAACGTGACTAACAAAGTCATGTGGAGAGATTGGATGCTACACGTAGTAGCCATATGGGTCTGGTTGCTGGTAGGGGTATTGTTGCCTTGGTGGTGGCATCCCCCATGATTGTGGGTATTGCCACTATTGATGTTGCTTAACAGGTTGTGGCAACCTTCCACTTGGATAATATGTTCAAGGTTGGTGGAACTACCTTGGGTTACCTTGGGGATAATGCAACCGTTGGGGTACTTGCCATTTGTTAAGTCGTGGGTTGAGTGCATACATCCCAGACTCTTGTAGATGTGAGATCACTGAGGACCATCCCTTAGGATGGTCATATTGGCATATCTTGCATCCACCATCATTGTCCATGTTTGAATCCACAACCTCTTCTATGATGGCCATTTTTCTCTTACCCTTGTTACGTGCATTGTCCACTTCTCTCTTTTTCTTTTTGTCACGGTCACTACCTCGTTCCCTAGACTCCTCTACAGTTTTGAGAATAGTTTCAAACCTACTATCGAGGGAGTCCCACATTTGGTCTACCTTTGCTGATACTTCTGTTGTTAACTTTTGGAATGTCAAAGTTTGCCTATTCACCATCTCTTCGAGTGGTGACTCTTCTTCCTCCTCACAAAATCTCATTCCCCTTTTTTGGAGGGAAGGATCTCGGTTGTACTCTTCCACACTTTCTCTCTTTCGTAGCTTACCTTCTTTCTTGGCTACTTGCTCTAGCAATCTATGAATATGATGAGACCTAAGCTTTAATAATCTTTCTTGAGCATATGTCCCAAGGGTTCTCCTTGTTTCATGCCTAAGTTCATCCACGAGATGGCGTAGTTGATCCCACTACGAATAACTATGGTTAGGACAACGATGTAACAGTGCGTAATAGCAGCCCATGGTAGCATCCAAGGGTTTATGATTTCCTTGCTTTCATCCTTGGATTTTATTTCATAGGTTAGATACTCGGGAGTACATTTGGTACTTATCATTAAACAGTTCTAACATTGTACTCCACCTCCGGATGGATTCCGGTTCTAAGGACCGGTACCAACTTTCAACTACTTTCACTAATGTCCTTGGGAACGACTTCAGTTTTTACCATTCATTTTCTATGTTTTGCAAGGCACATGCATCGTGGATTTCTTGTAAATGATTTTGAGGATTAGCGTTGTATCCCCCTTCAAATTGTGGGATGTTGTTCATGTCTAACCTCTTGATCCTACTATCCTTTTGGTGCCTTGTTGGAACTCTTACAGCCTCCGTTATATCTAGCATGCTTCTAGTTGTGAGTAGGGGTTCTTTGTGATCATCTCGTTCATAGTGTCTATGGTGTCTACGTGGTTCCCTACTCTCCCTTCTTCTATGCCTTGATTCCTTAGAGTGCCCTTGTCCTCATTCTCGACTGTCTTGTTGATGTTTTTCACTTTATTTTCCTTTATCCACGTGATTGGTTTCCTTATGACTGCATCCAGACATTGAAGGAGAGGGTGAAGGTGACGATGAAGGTGAAGAAGAGGGAGAACCATCACCATGAAGATGTTTTCTACCTTCTTTTTGGTGGTCTCAGTCCCGATCGTGATCACGATCAGAACATCCGCCCTTATCATGTTTTTGTGTTCCCTCGTTGAACACTTCATGTTCGTGGGTATCAGAACCAGGGTTATGAACAGTGGAATGGAGGTTTTGATACATCACCTCCTAACCATCGTTAGGAGGGGGAACTTGTTGAAGAAGGTTCATGATCCTCAATTTTTCTCAAGATGTGCAAAACGTTATGGGACCATTTACCCTTCAAGGATGTATGGTATCTCTCTTGTTGCAAGTCCCTTTGACATTGTGCTTTTGTGGGATGATAGTCCCTTGTGTCATGATCACATGCAATGTATTCCACATATAAAAGTAGCATGCCTATTCATGTAAGAGCATGAAGGAGCATGTTGCAGACTGATCGGTTTGGAGGCAACACTATGTTACCCTCCAAGTCTCTCCAATGTAGTTGTTCATCTTGGTGGAGAATAAAGGTGAAATCAAGTACATACTCATCGGAATGAGTATATACCACATGAAATTGTTGAGGAATTAGTGGATCTTGGTTATGTGTATTATGCCGCTGACTACCTCTTGTGTTAGTCCTAGGTGGTGAAGTGCTCTTATGCAAAGAAGAAGACATCTTGTCTTGTTTGGTGTGCAATGTACTGTTGTCTTGTCCTTCTTTGATTAACCTTAAGGGTTCGTTCTAGCATTCCAATGATATGAATGATTTCCTATGTTCTACACAACACACAAACAACTAAGTCCCCGAAAACAGTGCCAATGATGAGTGGCGAGGTACCCCTACACTCAACCATATGAATAAGAGCATTTCATGCGCGATCCGAGCGAACTCCAAGGACTAAGTGCTTATGCACCTTAATGGAACACTCAGGGTTAATCAATTGTTGTCTTCCCAAACTCACTTGTATTGTCACGGTTGTATGGTTAAGTAAACTTGAGGTATAAGATTTTTTATAGCTTTTGTTTATATCTTCTACTAATAAAGAGAGGGAGAGAGAACTAAGTGGCTACTTACATTAACTATTCATTAACTAGTTTCTAAATGTTCCTAACAATAGTACTCATTCCCACTTGCCGTACACATCCTGAACCAGTGTAACGCTGCTGGGATTACCAAACGCTAATCGTTACTAAGTTACCAAGTTCTACACGCATGCTAGAAGCAGTCGTATTGAGTGTACTTAACTAAGAGGGTCAAAGGTTGAGAGAGAAAATGATTAACTAGGAAAGCATTAAACATTCAACAATAATTAATTACTAATTAGCTTAACTCGTATGCTACAAGATTTATGATAAAGTTCATCTTTATTTTTGTACACAAATGTGTGCTCAAGTACAAATTGCTCGAACAAAGATCCATTTACTCTATGACTCCTACTATGGGCACATAGGAATTATTCTAACTCTGGAATGACTAAACTACAAGAATCTGGCTAAGGGTCTAAGTCTTACTACCGGGAACAAAGGGCACCGCCTCTTATTTATAGAAGATGAGGCAGGACATGATATTGCATGGCAGATGTGATATCAAGGCTCATCAATCCCTATGTGTTATTGTTTACAACATGATACTATTGTTCCAAATGTCATAGAAATGGTAATGCTAAGGCCCATGTGTTAAAAATCGAGTGTCTATATATTTGTTTAATACTATTTGCTCTTATCACTAGTTAGTTATTTTTGTGTGCCATAGATGAGCAATAGTAGTGACCAAGTAAATATTACATATGATTGTGATCTACAATGTCATTTACTATTGTCTTTCAATGTAGTAATTACCAAAAATGGGGTAGCTTCTAGGGATTCAAAACGATTATATTTGTTTTCATCTCTTGGTCACAAACGTTATTTGGTTCTCTTGACCCATGTGTTCCAAGGTGCTAAACCCTTGTATAGAATAATCCTTGGCATTATCACTATTGAAGAGGCTATTAACCAGATGGTGATGTGGTTGTGTCATCATGTAGTGTATATGATGTAGTAGGGTTTTCATTGTATATATCAAGCAAGTAGCTCATTGTGCATAAATAACTTGATGATAATATCAACTTTTAATGAACATGGTTGTTATCACATTTTAACAATGTCCTTCTTGGAACATATTATTAGTATGTTTTACAGAAGTATGGTTAGGCTAATCTTGCTGATGCATGTAACATAAATTCTAATGTTATTTATAGTATTTAGTTTTCAAATTGGGAATATTGGTTTTGGTATCATATTCAATAGGCTTAGCAAGATTTGAATTTATGTACAATGATGCTTGTGGGTACTAGAGGGGGAATCATGATTTGAATGCATTGAATCACAAATGTTAGCAGTTGTACCCATTGGATAGCAAATCTTGACGATTGTACATGTTGGAGTGTAAATCTAATGTTGAGCACATAGAACTATGTTTACTACAACACCAATGAATAAAAGGCAGATATATTTACAAAGTCATTATAGAAGTGTAGTTTTGAAGTTTAAAGAAATATTCTAGTTCTCTATACACTTAAAGCTCAGGAATTGAAAGTTAATAACTATGTATTAAGTACATGTTTGTAGTCAATGTTAATAATCCATCCTAAAAGTTATAATGACGAAAGAAATGTATATCATTGATGAATTGTACTAATGAATTAATAAAATATCTATTTTGCATTATGAAGTTTATGAGGTTTTACAGTTCTTGATTTTTGTTTGTATATCTATTTGTTTTAGCTCTATCATATAAGTATAGTCAATTTTAAAAGAATTGAAATAGGTGGATGGCTCTTTTGGAATTATTAAGTGCTAGAAAAGTTATATAGGTAAAGTTAGCAACATGTGGCTTTTGACATATAGTTACCTTAGAAACATCATAGTTAATTATAAAATGTGCAAACAAAAGTAACACCCTTGTGCTAGTGTCAAAACATTATTGAAGTGAATTTTAAAAATCTAAGGTAATTGAAAAATAGTAATATCTATAGTTCACCAAAGGATGTAACTTTATTGAAACTCTTTCAAATACACATGAGAGAGAATTTTTCAAAAATGAAAAAAAAATTAAAATAAAAAAAGAAAACTTCTTTTGTATAGAGAGGATTCTATTGATGTGACTAATGGTAGTGTTGCTTGGATTAAAGAGTTTGACATGCCATTGTTATAGTTTCTATAGCAAGTACAATTGAGTTTGGGTTTTACATGGATATATTTCTTTTATCTTTACATCATTAAATAAATTTAGTAGTATAGTTGAACTCAACCTAGTGTTTGTTATGTTGTGATATTTCAGCCATTAATGGAGTAGAAATTAGGTTTTTTTTTCTCTACTTGATAAAGAATGGTGGTTTTGCATGATATTCGACAACTTTTGAAGGTCCATATACTCATAGGATAAGAATGAACTAAGATTCTTCACACTATATTTGTGTGAAAAAAGAGTCCTAGGTGGAGGAAATTCTAGGCGATGCTTAAATAGAGATACCACAAAGATTAAAGTATTCATAATTAAAATTCTTTTGGGATAAAACTTTTTAAAGCTAAGTAAAAAATCCCAAAATATTCTTCTTTGTTAATCACATAAGCTTATGAAATTTTTAGTTAGTTTGAAGAGCTAGGGTTTTGAATTAAATTTAGCATCACATAGAATAACTGAGTTAGCTATTAAAAATAGAGCTTACATGAGTTTGAACTCACTCAAGCATATGTTCTTTTTGTCTGCTACTTATGATGAGAATGTCAAGAACGAAATTACAGAGCCTAAGGACTAGTTTCATCTTGATACAAGTTCGACATTAGAACAAATAGTTGAGTGGAAAAAAGAAACCCTCGTTTCAAGAAAAATGACTTGATTCAAATATAAAAAGGAAATTCATTAAGTATTCTTACCACATCAGCTCATAGAACCAAAAATAGGCTCTACAAGATGGTTCTACCTGACTTAGCTGTGGGATTAAAGCGTAAGAGAAACTAAAATTAACTTTGTATATTTCATATGACATGTAAGCTAGTATATGAAGTTATTAGAGCCTAGATATGGTTCTACAAAAAGTGAAAAGAATGGTTTTACCAAGTTAGCTCTTTTTAGATAGAAGATTTGTAGAGTAGAAAAATGTTTCTACTAGGAAACCACTTTTTGGCTCTACCATGTTAGGTTTGGAGAAAGAGCATTACTTGAAGAGTCAAAATTCAACCTTACAAACAAGCTCATCTTTAGTTTTGCTAAGTTAGCTATGTTTAGATAAAAAAATCATGAGGAAAAAATGGTTCTACAAAAAGGCTCTCTAAACAAACTCTTGAGGTATTTTTACTTTAGTAGGTTAGTAATGACATGTAGGAATTCAATTATATGGTTCGTAGAACAAAAATTTACTTCTACAAGATAGGACAAAATTGGTTATACCACATTAGCTCCTACATCATAATTCAAGGAAAGAGTTCAAAATGAGGTATTACTTGTAAAACTAGAAAACTACTCTATAAGAAAAGCCCTTTTTCAATTCTACCATGTCAACTTCATTACATGGCAAAAGACTCATATAACTAAAAAGTGGTTCCATGAAAATGTTCTATAAACAAAGAAGTATGTAAAAGCTCTTAATAGATATTATTCACTTACTCCTACTTTGACAAATCAATGATTAGGGTGACTTCACATGGAAGCGTGATTACATGGCTTGTAGAGCTAAAATTTGGTTCTACAAGCTATCATGAGAGTAGCTCTACCACATCAGATCCTTTATAGAATGATTATATAGTAGCTAATTTTGGTTCTATGAATAGGCTTAAAATTAGTTCTACAAGCCACATCATTTGAGTGTATTGAAATAAGCTTGTAAGTAAGTAGAACTAGAATTCAGCTCTACAAGCAAGCACGGAAATGGTTCTCCCACATAGGCTTTAAAGAAAAAAACATTGCTCATTTTGCTAAAATTCAATTCTAAAACTCAACTTTATGAAGAAGCTTTAAATTACCTCTACCATGTTAGCATTTACAAAGAGCAAGTTCATAGAACATGGAGTAGGTTTACTTTACAATTAAATCACCTTTAAATACTAAATCCAAATATTATGTAAAGATAAAATTTTTTGCTATAAAATAAAAAAACTAGTTATCTTTAATTAATTTATTAGAGGATTATAATAGGATTTTGACAACCCACCGACATTCAAAACCTAGCATACTCAATCGATATTGTAGAGCATGAGGCTCTACAATCACATAATGGCTATTCTTAATGCAAGATATAACCAATAGAGAATCTCTTCCACAACCCAGGACTAAGATCTCAACTAACTAGCAAGATACAAAAGAATAGAATATATACACCAACACACCACAAGCTGATCTAGGAGTTGAAATTATCAATTACACTCACTTGATGTGCTCACACACTCTGTCTTGCTCAGCTCTTCTCTCTCAAGAGCTTTCTTCTTACTCCTCTATACCAAAAATGATGAAATATAATAATATTTATCATAAACCAAAAGATATTAAACCTGTAAACATTTCCTCAATCCAACTTGAGGATCCTTAGATATTTTCCAAGTCTTCTCACCTTCTACCTATATGTTTCCATCCTTTTTCATCATGTTTTGGCTATGTACCCATTTGTATGGATAATCTTTGATCCTCAAATGAGAGTTTTTGGAAGTTTCCCCATCCATACAGGTCATATTTGACCTTGGAAAGATGTCTCTTTGTTAACCTCACTTTCTAGAAAAGATGTCTACTATTTTTCCAAGAAGTCTCATCTAGGCCCAAGATGCCTCCTTCTAGGCTAAGACATCTTACCAAAAATATCTTACATGAGACATCTTGCTTGAGATGTCTCCTTTGAAAAGTCTCACATTCGGTTGAGATGTCTCTTTTAAATTCAAGATGTTTCCTATCATCTCTAGGTCTTATCCAAGATGTCTTCTAGCCTTTCAAGATGTTTCTTCAATGTCCAAAACCTAAAAAGCACACACATAAGGAAGGAGAATGGAATTGGAAGAGGTGTCTCTACACTAGCTCTTCCATCATTCAAAAAGTGAACTTATGTGAACAAGGGAGTAGGGGTAAAAGTTAGTTCCCACTTATGTAGTTCGGTCTCTTGGACCCATACAACATCATTAGAGGATTGATCCTCACAATGAATCAAATCTTCATGCCTTTTGACATCCCAAGTGCTAGAAGCTTTCCTCTGCTTGATTATAATTGTCTTCCTTTCCATTGAAGGCTTAGACTGATCAATAACTCCCTTCAACTCATTGATGCTACCCTATATGGTATCCTCATCAACTAGGCCATGATAGTGCACAAGATTTGAAACATTTAAAATAAAAGACATATCAACATCTTTTGGTAAATCAATCTCAAAAGCATTGTCATTAATTTTAGCCTTGATCTTGAAATGCCCCATCTTCTTAGCTTTCAATTTGGAAAAGTTAATACCTGTCAACTACTTCTTCTTCAAGTGCATTTAAACTAAGTTACCAATAACAAAATTAGTCTTTCGCTTACTCTCATTCCTCGTAAGGATTTTCTCTTTAGCCTTCTTCTCTAGATTTGATTTTACATGTGTATGGAGATCCCTCATCTCTTACACAAAATCAATACTAAGTTGAGCTTCACCATCAAAGCTCTTCAAAGTGTCCACCATCTTTGAAAAAAAATGCATAGTTCACCTCAAATGGGCTTTTGCCAATAGCAACATGAAAAGAATTATTATACAAAAACTCAACATGACATAGCAAGTTTTTCCACTTGTTTGGCTATACATCACATAAACATCTCAATATTTTTGGTAAGGATTTGTTTACCACATCTATTTGACCATTCTATTTTGAATGATATGCACTAGAAAAATTTAACTTTGTCCCTAAAATTTTCCAATGGGACCTTTAAAAGTGACTTATGAATTTGTAGTCTTTGTCACTAACAGTATTCAAAAGAATACCGTGAAACTTCACAACATGATAGAAAAACAAATTTGCAACATGAGAAACATCACTCACCTTCTTACATGGACTAAAATGTGCCATCTTGGAGAACCTATTCACAACAACAAAAATTGCATCATTCTCACTCTTGATCTTTGGAATACCACCCATAAAGTCCATTGACACACTTTACCATTAACCTTTTAAGATTGGAAAAGGCATATAGTGCCCATGCACACCTTTACCTCCTTTGAACTTTTGACATGTCATGCACTCCTACACAAATTTTAAAACTTCTATTGTCATACCGAGCCAAAAATAGTGCCTACCCACAAGTTCTAATGTTTTATCCCTACCCATGTGACTTGCCATGCTACTACATTGCTTTTCAAATAAAATATTTTTCCTAAAATCATAATTAGGAACACATACATTTGCACTCTTAAATAATAGTTCATATTAGATATGATAGACCCTCCACTAGTTTATCCACTGGTCTCAAATAGTCTATCTAGTTTCTTGAAAGATATCTTTCACTTATCACCAAGCTTGATTTTAATTTGATGGTATCAACCCTTGAAAATGACTTTGCTAAAGCTATTAGCATTGGTAAGAACATCAAGGATACCATTCATCTTTGGAATAGAAAATTTGTACCTTATTGTTATCTTGTTCACTACCTTGGAATCAATGCACATCCTCCATTCATTGCTATCCTTCTTTAGCACTAGCATTGTTGGAATTGCACAAGGTAAAATGGATTTCCTCACAATCCATTTACAAGAAGCCCTCTACTTATTTGTGCAATTTAGTCCTCTATTTTGGTGTCATTTTGTAAGCTCTCTTGTTTGAAATGAAAGCACCAAGGATGAAATCATCTGATGCTGTACATTATGCATTGGTGGTAATATATCCAATTTCCCCTTAAACACCTTGGGAAATTTCTCCTTCAAGTCTAGCATACCTATAGAAAGTTCAACCTACATATCATCATGGTTAATATCACCTATTATCATAACAACAAAGCCAAAACTAGTTTCGTCATATTCCTTAGTATATTTTCTCTCTCTTAGAAGTATTAAGAAAGCATTAAGTGAGCTTTGTTGTCTGACTTGTTTAGTTGTCATAGGAATTGGATCACAGATTCTAGATCTAAATACACCCATACATTTCTTGCTCCATCAAACTAAGTGCCATTGTCAAAATTCCAAGGTCTACTAAGAATTACATTAGCATAATCTATTGGAAGTACATTGCACTTGACTACATCATAAAAACCTCCAATTTTAAACCTCAAGGTACATTGTTCCCTCACCTCTTTGGAAAAGTCTTTAGACAACCAATGCACTTTATAGGATCTTGGATGAACATTAGTTACCAAACCCAATCTAGCAATTGCCCTAGCATAAATAACATTTTCTTGGGCCTCCCCATCAATCAAATCATGAATCCATTCCTCACTAAGTAAACATCTAGCCCCAATTTGAAACAAAAATTTCCTATTAGGATGATCTTCTCTATTTACATTATCCATGAATGCACACAAACTTAATTTAGAAAAATACTTAATTTTTAGAGCATTAGAATTATCTCTTTGAAGACTTAGTCTTGATATCTCCTCCAACTCCATAGCTTGCACATCTTTTCCCTTGGCTATCTTGTGAAGTGGATGTTTGTAATGCTTGTATCTCCTTTCTTCACACTTGAAGCATTGAAGTTTTTATGAGCTGCTGCCTCAACCCTTGCCTTCCTTGTCTTGGTTCTTCTTGGCTTTACCCTTCTCATCAGCTCTTTTAGTCTTCTTATCTTGACTACCTTCATTGTCTTTAGATTTAGACTTGGATCCCTTCTTAGATCTAGATCCCTTCTCATTTCCTTGGAAGTTTGTTTCCTCTTGTTTCCAAATCCATCTAATTTCTTCTCAGCCTTGTGTGCCAAATCATAAGCCTCATCAAGAGTTTGTGGCTTATAAAAAGATAACTTCTGCTGGTATGTCATTTTAAGACCTTCTAAAAAGATTCAAGCCTGCTCATATTCCTCCTAGTTTACCTTAGCTTGATGAAATAGATCACAAAATTTGATGTAGAATTCTTTGAGATCCTTGTCACCTTACCTTAGGAATTTTAACTTCATAATGATTTCTTATCTTTGATGAGATTGTTCAAATTTTCTCTTCAACCTGTATTTCATCAAATCCCAATCTATGATAGGTTAACCATTTTGTCTTTTATAGACTTGGGATTTCTTTTCCCTCCAAGTAAAAGCCATACTTTCTAATTTGGATTCAGCTAGAGGTACCCTCAAGTTATTTGATACCTCTTCCAACTGAAATGGCTTCTCAAGTGCCTTTATCAAAATTGCAAAAGAATTGGTGCCATCTACACTATTAAAAGTTCTAAATTTATATATGGAAGTCTCACAGCATTTCTAAACAGTCTAGCAACCCTTGAGTCATCTTCCTTGTTAAGCTCTCTTGGAGAAGAAGTGTGAACACCATTGGAGCCCTTGGATATCTCATATAAGGAATAGGATTTCCTCTCATTGGAACTATTAGATTATGCTTTCCTACACTTCCATAGCTAGATTAGCCTTTCTCTTCATTTGCTCCATCTCCACCTAGTTGGAACTTCTTCATCTAAATGTACATGCTCATCACCTTTGTGTGTTTGAAGATGACTAGGATTGATGTTCTTGTCTACCTTTGTAATGATTTCATGCAATCAAGCAACCATCATTTGGAAGAATGAATTCATGCTCTCCATGTATTGATTTAGAGCTTGCATCTATTTCTTCTTGGGTGCCATTGTTG
>MNCI01009084.1:16577-39137 GCA_015680685.1 Gnetum montanum | reverse complement strand
GTTTTGGAAGGTAAGTTACAGGAGGATGACTTACCGCCTAAAATTTGAAAGGAATCTTTCGGAAGGAAAAACCCTGTTTAAGCGATGAAGTAACTGCAAAAAAAATTTGGAAGTTGCAGGGATAAGTTAGGAACGTGCCTGCCTGTTATCTGCTCTCTGTTCACTGCCCTTTTTCCCTCTGTGTTTTTTTATATTTTTGCAGATTCACACAAAAAATGCAGGTTCAAATTTGGGGGTTTCCTATACACGACCGTCATGACCGCGTGTTGGCGTCGTCGTTGCAGTCCCCATCTCCCTTTGCTTGCCTGCCATCCGCGCCTCCTGCCAGATCTAAGCAACCCCCGTGACCGAGGCCATGGCCGCCATGCGCAGGACGAAGGCTTCCAATTTGCGTTTGGTTTCTCTCCCACCGCTGTTCTCCCGTTCAGCTCTGTTGCAGGTGCTGGTATTGACTCTGCTTCTCTTGGCTCATCGGCTCACGCGCAGACAGGCGCGCAGAGCAACGGCAACAGCTTGTTCGTCTCCCGCAACAATACCCTTGATGGCAACAACAACGGATGGTCTTCAACGTGATTTTCTTCGGCAGCAACAAGGGTTTCAGGGCACAATTCTAGCCATTCTTGATAGTTGTGCCAAAATCAGGAGCTATAAAAGGCGCGCGACTGAAACATTCGTATTTCTGAAATATTTTGCAAAATGACATTCCAATGTTTCCACCAAAATCCATTCGAGCACCAGCAGCGGATTTTGCTAATGTCTAGAATAGCCAAAAATTTTTATATATTTTTATATTTTGCCCCAAAATTACACTCATTACAGTCCCATTATGTCATTCAAACTTTGATAGAACCTCACCACAAAGTCTTAATAACTGGGCAATTGAATTTTGATATGCCAACAACCTTTTGATAACTCTTATAAGTTATTGAAAATTTACCAAAATCAAACCCATGAGTCTTACTGTTCCATAAAATGGCCAAATGTGCCAACAGCCATCTGAAACCAAAAATCCAAGCAATAATACAACTAGGCTCTAATACCAATAATGTTGAAGTAAGTTCACTCCACAATTAAATCACCTTCAAATACTAAATCCAAATATTATGTAAAGATAATTTTTTTAGAAAACAAGAAAACTAGCTATCTTTAATTAATTTAGTAGAAGATTACAAGAAGGTTCTCACAACCCACCAACATCAAAAATCTATCACACTCAACTAATATTGTAGAGCATGAGGCTGTACAACGACATAATGTCTATTCTCAATGCAAGACATGACTAATAGAGAATCTCTTTGATAACCTAGGACTAATATCTCAACTCACTAGTAAGATACAAGAGAATAAAACACATAAACCAACACATCACAAGTTGATTTGGGAGTTGCAATCCCCAATTGCACTTACTTGATGTGCTCATCCACTCTCTCTTGCTCAAATCTCCACTCTTAATATCTCTCTTATTATTCTTATGTACCAACAATGATGAAATACAACAATATTTACATAAAATAGAAGATAAGAAATCTAGAAACCTTTTCTTAACTCAACTTAAGGCTCTTTAGATATTTTCCAAGTCTTCTTACATACTCCTACTATTTTCATTCTTTTCCATCATGTTTTGGCTATTTCTTGAATTGGGACAGGTGTTTGCAAAAGTTTTTCCATCCATATAGGTAATCTCTAACCTTGGAAAGACATCTTTTGTGTCCTCCAGGCTCAAGAAGTCTCTTTTTGGACCAAGATGTCTTGTCCAAGACATCTTACATGATATGGCTTGGCTAAGATGTCTCCTTTGAGAAGTCTCACATTTAGCTGAGATGTCTCATCTAGATTCAAGATGTATCCTATCATCTCTAGGTCTTAGCCAAGAAATCTTCTAGTTTTTCAAGATGTCTCTCTAGTGTTCAAAACTTGCAAAACACACACATAGGAAAGGATAAGGGAATCAAGAGAGGTGTCCTTACACCAAAACCAAAAAGTGTCTCTACAAAATGATTCTATGAATAGCTAAACTATTTCCAAAAGGTGCATTGGAAGCTTTAAAAGAAATTCAGTTCTAATTTCTACATCATCTTGTAGAAATAGCCTATAAAGTTGAAATTTAGCTCTATGAATGGATCTGAAATCGATTCTACAAACCATGTCAGCTTTGGAAGGTTAATGAGCTTGTAAAGATGAACCTCAAGGAAACTTTGCCATGTTAACTTCTATATAATGCTAGTTTGTAGAGCTAGAAATTGGTTCTATAAAGAAAATTCAAAAATGGTTCTACAAGCTAACACATGAGTGATTCAGCCACATCAGCTCTTTTGTAAAATGGATTTTTAGAACCAAAATTTAGATATGCCATGAGATCACTTTTTTATTCTACCACATCAGCTTTGAAAAGTTAATAAATTTGTAGAGCTAGAAGAATCAGTTCTAAAAATGAGTTTTGAAGAAGCCTTGCCACATTAGCTTTTATTTAGCATAGGTTTGTAAAACCAAAATGTGGTTTTATGAAATGGTTCTACTAGAAAAGCTACATAACTCCTATTAGTCATGTCAGATTAAACAAAGCTTATATTGGACCCATAAAAGGTTACAAGTTTAATTTTTGCACATGCACATCATATTTTAATCCAACTTAGTGTGTTATGGATTAAAAGTTAAGCAGTATAATGTAGCTTGTCGAACTAAAAATTTGGTTCTACAAAGAATTCCAAAAAACACTCTACCATGTCGACTCTTCTAGAGAACAAGTTTGTAGAACTAAAATTTAGCTCTATGAACAAGCTAAAAAATGGTTCTACAAGATGATGTTAGCACAGTGTGATCTACTAAAGATTGTTTCATACATACTTGAATTCAATTCAATTCAATTAAAGTTAAAATTGACATATATAAGAGGATTTTTAAAGGTTCAAAAGCATTGATGTAAAAATAATTTCTATAATGAAAAAAAAAAAGATCTTACAAATTGGTTCTACAAGTGAGCTACAAGCCTTTCCATGTTAGCTCAAATTAAAAGGAAGAAAGTCACAGAATAAAAAATTGTTTAACAAACTAACTTTACGAATTGAAAAGCTTTACTACATTAGTATGGACATAATTAAGATGAGCTTGTTTGTAGAATAAAAAAATGGTTCTATGAATTAGGCTCTATTTACTTGTCATGTCAACTTTAGAAGAAGGAGATCATTTGTAGAGCTAAAATTCAATGTTATAAGCTAGTGCTAGAATGGTTTTGTCACATTAGCTCCTTTATAAAACAAATTTATAGAACCAAAATGTAGGTCTACAAATAGATGAAAAAAAAATGGTTCTACAAGTTGATGTCAACATTAAGACAAGGCTATATGAAGTAACATTGATGAGAATAGGTTGAGATACTATGCCTAAACCCTTGAGCCTTTAATGAGGTAGTGTAACGAAATCAAAGCTTTTAACATGTGTTAAGGATTGAATTGAACAACCTATTTAAAAGTGAGTGAATTAAAGAACAGATATTAATAAGTAGAATCCAGGGAGATTTCAAACATGTAGCCATTAACAAGTAGAGCTAAGAGTAGAAACAAAATAGTCATTGAAGTATGAAGAAGTATCTCAAGAGTCTTTACAAAATCCTTTAGAGAAATAGCCAAGATGTCTTTCAAATAGAAAGAAGAGGGACCTCAAAAATTCCAAGATGTTGATACTTATGCTTTCTCAAAATACTTGTAGCAATTTAATTTGAACATCTATTAGCTTTGATAATGGATTTATCTCATGTGATTAGAGTTAGAAGTAGAAGAAGTGAACTTGTTCAGCTTTGATGAATATCATGATTTAGTAGAAAAATAAGGCCTTTAGTCCATAGAGTTGATGGAAGAATAGTGGGAGATATACAAGAAAATAGAACTTCATAAACTTAGGTTTAGGCCTAGGGAAAACCTCATTAGAGATGTTTTGAATTACCTAATAGTAGAAACAATCCATAAAAAGGACAAGCTATGATTAAAGAAGGGAGTGTACACAATGCTATATTTAGAGGGGAAAGTAGATATAGAATGCTACATTGAAATCAATGTTAAAAAGGTGTATGAGCTCTATGGAATAGTAAAATTAGACATTACTAAGATAGAAGCTCATTAGTTTAATGAGGAGGTGTTGAGCTGTAAGTTCTAGAACCATCTCTTATCTGGGAAAACCATTAAGCTACCACTAGCTAATTTAATGAAGGCATTGGGGGTATAGGAATGCCATTCCAAATGCTTTGGAACTCATGTTCCCTAATAGAATCTTCATTTTAGCTTAAATTTTTGTTTTGACTAATAGATTAATTTAGTTGTTAATTATCATATTCAGTCCTAGTAGCTTTAGAGAATAACAGGCATTTCTTTTTTATTCAATATATGAATGATGCATTATAGCAGAGCCTTTCAAAAATTCATGAGCAAGGGGATCAATTAAGTCTTAGCTCATTTTTGTTAGATTGTTTGTTAAGTGAGGTTCCTAAACCTAAAAGAATGACCACCATTTTTATTGACTACACATCACAAAGATGAACTCATCCAAAAGGCCCCTACTACAAATTTTTTCTTATCATGTACTAGAGGAGCTACTTTGATGCACAAGCTCTAGAGTTCTTAATGAATTGTTTTTATCCTCATTTAATTAAGTTGATTTTAGAAGCCTTTCTATTGAGAGCTAACTAACACATTTTTAATGAAATAAGGGGAAAATGCCATGAAGCTATTTTACTAGATGTGCGCTACACCCAAATTCTCATAGTAGGTTTTGAAGGGAAAGCAATCAAATTACAAAGGTTTGTGACCCATTATTTGGCAGTCTTAGAGGTTAGGTGTTAGATGTGGGAAAGCCTTCTACAACATGACTAGAAGCATAAGGTATAGGAAATTTTTGGAATTTATAAATTTAGGACATTTTAGATAATGGTCAAAAGGTATAGGGAATAATGTAGCTTTTCTCTAGCGCCAAAGAAAATATACTCCACTGCCAAGACTAGAAAGATCCATCAGAAAGATCATATTGATGGAGTATATCTTAGGGCAACCAACATGGAGGTTAATCAAGCCAAATATGAAGCTCTAGAATAGCTAAAGAAGAGCCTATCAATGAAGGTATTAGCTTTAGCTTATGATACCCTAGTTATTGAAGTGTATAGATGGGTGGAAGATAGGAATCATTATTTCTTTAGAGACTTCTTAGAAGAATAGTTAGCTGAAATGGAATAAAAATATTTTTCCTCGAGCCTACTGGAACTAGAAAATGCAATGCTTAATGAAAGATTTCTTGATGAAGTGAAATATGCAAGAGTTAGAGCCATAAGAAAAACAAGAGTTGAACAAGTTGGGATCAAGAGAAAGCTACAATAATAGTAGCTTCAAGAATAATAAAGGTTAAAAGAAATACAAAAAAAATAATATAAGGAAGAAGAATGTTTATCATTTGCCGTTACCATCTACAATTTCCCTTTAGGATACTTGATGAAAGGGGCAACATGATCTTTCAAAATCAAAGAGAAGGAAGGATGAATTATATTAAGTGAGAAGCTTTTAACTAAGCTAGAAATAAAAGTCAATGTTATATTGAAATATAAAGAAGATGAACCACAAATAGGAAAGTAGAAGCTTGTGATGTCATATGAAGATATGTTAGAAACCATATCTACTTTGATCAAAGATATGGATAATATAATTGATGGTTAGATAGTTGATCTTAAAATGTTTTTATGATAGAATGTACTAAAGACATCCAAGCTACAAGAAGAAATGAAAGGCTTAAGAGAGGAAATGAATAGCTAAAAGAAAACATGAATATTTATGAATCATTGCTATAAAATAATAAACAAGAGGTATCTTGGATGGAGGAAAGATTAACCATCACCAATTTAGAATTGGAACATGCAAAGAAGGAAAAAGCCCTAAATTATTCTTACTTGGCTCTACTAGACTTCAAAGATGTAATTACTAAAGTTAATTACAATAGAGATGGGCATAGGACTCCAAGGAATAAATTTTGGAAATCAAGTAGAAACAAGCTATTTTTTAAAAAATGGATATGAGAGTTCAAGAGCTATATGACCTAGCTAGAATAAAAAGGAAAGTATAGCCATGACACAAACAAGGGTTCTTGGACATGATGATGATGGTAGTTATAGAAATTATGGGCAAAACTACTAAAAAGAAGCTTCATTTGGAATAGGCTTGTTCTAGTGTGAGTGCTATGCTAATTAAATTAACTAACTCAATAACAGAATCAAATCAAGGTAGGTTAGAAGTTGAAGACATTCTCAATGGGCTTAATTATGCTGAACCAGATACAATGAATCAAGCTATTAAAGTTCTTCTCAATCATGCAAAATTAACATAAAAATTAGTAGTGGAATGATTTTATATTCATAAGATGATATGAATTTATTTAGAGGATGAACAATTATCTAATGGTTTATAGTTATATGAAAAGAATGTGAGGCAACTATAGCTCTAAAACTCTTCTAATGATTATAACTACCAGAGGCTGCAATATAAAGCCCAAGGTAGACTTGTTCAAGGATCATATTTTTTTGGTGTTTTGGGGGGGGGGGGGGTTGTTGTTGGGGAAGCTAGGAATTAACTATTAGAAGGTCTTTGTACAATGACATTCTAAATGTTCAAATTTAATTCAGCTCATTTACTTCTATTTAGTGAGTCATTTTAATCTTCCTACTTTAGTATAGTTAGTTAGTAATTAAGATCATGATGTGTTTATAGTTTGTCTCTTGGAATTATTTAATTGCTTGTTTGAGCCAAGGATTTGGCAATTTTTGGTATTATTGACCAATTTGAACACTTTTTTTTAAAGTGGTTACTCATGTCAATAATAACTCATATCAATGTCTAAGAGTGTATGCAATTTTACTATTATACTTTTCAAAATCCATTGAATGTTACTTTGTTTCTAGTATTTTTCATAGAATTTTCTCCATAGAGAAGATTGGTAATAGATTTTTTAAATTACACTTAAGCATTATATGAAAGGATGATTGGTATAGGTAACACATGATCAAGATTATGTAGACTAAGTATCCCTAATATAGTTGAAAATTTGTTTGCTCACAGAATAGGGTAGAAAGGGGCTAAATCTTTTCATAAAATTACAATAAGATATTAAACTTTCAAAATGTAATATTGTAAAATTTAAACTAAATGTTATTCCAAACACATAGTTCTCTGTGACCACTGAGTTTATTTGAAGGTATCTGAGCCTTGGTATTTTCAGAAACCAACAAACACCTAAAGTTAAGTTTTGAAGGAACTCCTCAACCTTGTGATTTTCATTACAAGGAGGAGATAAACATTGATGTTAATTAGAGTGTTTCCCATCATTAGTTTCTTATTGCTAGGGAAGAGACAAGGAAACATCAGTAGTCCAAAGTTGCTACCAAAACATTCCAAGAAGGATTATATAGAACGAAGTGCTACTATGAATTATCATGCTGTAAATGACTAGTAAATTAAATAGTTGGATTTGAAGTTAATGCATTGATAGCACATGGTGTTAGTTTTGTAGTAACTGTGCAAAATAAAAAAATCTAGTTAAAATTAATTTCTTGTGTTATAGAGAATTTATAATAGTATTTCAAAGCATGGTATAATAACAATATAATACTTTCAAACATTGTGATTCAAAAAAGGTTCACTAAAGACCTCTGTTGGTTGCATTCATGCCTAAAATATGTTTTCATGAATGTTGATTTTCTTCTATGCTAATAAGTGCATTATGTTTCTTATAATATGATTGTGTGATAGTGGTGTAAATGCCATTCCCCATATTTTAATTGATCGTGAGTAGTAAGAGATGGACATGAGCATTGCAACTCGATGAAAAACATTGTTTAGGATGCACCACTTAGGTTCCCTGTTTGTCATACTTCCAATTTACATTAATTCCTTTACATAAGTTCTTTTGATTTTCATGTTTATTACTTTCTTTATTACTTTTATTATCAATAATTTCCATAGTCTATGTTTGAACTTGAACTAAAAAACCCATCCAAGCATTATGTTTTTTCAATCATTTCATCAATCACAACAAAAAAGGGATTAAGGGATATGATAATAGGAAAAAAAAACTTGACCTTTACACAACATGGATGCAAGTATTACAAGATCATAAGAGACTTGAGAAACTTCAATCCTTTGTGATCATGTTGCACTAGTACATTGTCCTCTTATGTCTAACACTTGTATTGGCTTCATCTACATGCATCATCATGCAAGAAGAGTCAACACTCTCTAAGTAGTTAGATCCACCTTGCTATCCCCTTCAAGGCATGATTGGAGTGGGCCATCATGGCTATAATAAACCATTAGATCATAGTATTTAATATATTAACAAAGAATAGACTCACCACACTAGACTCTTAGGTATGTTATCTAATACTGAAAAAAATATTTGGAGGCTCCTAGCTTACCTACAATCTCCTCATTATTGAACATCCTTATCATCAGTTGGTCTCATAGTGGTATCTAGTGATTATGCTACTAAGTAATCTTGACAAGTTTGCAGTAGTCCTATGGCCCAAGTAGGAAGTACTGGAGACCTAGAGTGCATGATAGGGGCTATCATAATCATCTCTACTATTCCTTTTTAGCTAGGTAACATGATAACTAAAATCTTAAGTCTAATTCCAGTTTTCTTCTAGACTAACTAGGTCTGAGTCTCATTTAGGAGTATCCCCAAGTAACTAGGTTTGAGTCTCCCTAAAGAAATGAAAGCTCCTATAAACCCACAAGGATTGCATGTGAACACCAAATTCCAAGGTATATAATTTAGCCTCACCTATGTCCCATACCACATTGAGAGTAATTTTTGTTGATCCGCCACTTAGCCTTGTACATATCCCATACCAAATCAAGACTATCTGCTACTAATAAAGTAATGCCTCTTGCATATTTTGTAGCTTCTACCACATCTAAATTAACCACTATTCACCAAGACCTAATAGCTAAGATAACTCTAGCAATCATAAGACTTGAAAAAATCATCAAGAAGAAGTATTACCATTAGATCTTAGAAGGAATTAAAAACAAAGAATAGATCCACTACCTTCCTGAACCAACAAGATATTTTTCTACTAATAGACAAGCTTATTGAGATCCCAAGTGCAAAGCACTAATAAACTCAAGATAGAATAAGACATGAATGAAGAATAATGGTTAAGAGAAAAACCCATAACCTATTTATAAAGGCCAAATTGCACATTCATGTACATGACCTTTAGAAAGTTTTAAATTGATACTTATAAACATGATAGGTTCAATATAAAGATAAACATCATTATTAGGAGGGCCCACATCTAGTCATCCTATCCTTATCTAGAGATAACAAGGTTAGTATCATAAGATGATAATCAAAATATAAAGAAATAAAAAATCTCATGCCACTAAAAATAATAATTATGCATTTATAGAATATCACATGAAACATCATCATAAAAGAGTAAGGCTCATTAGAAAATCAAAATACAATTATACCAATTATTAAGTCTCATGCCAAAATGCTAAACAAGAACAAAATATTGCATACTATGGATGAATCAAAAGTGCAAGATCCTCCATTACACTAAGTTTGACCTACAAAACCAATGTAAGGCTTTAAGACAAAAATGCTAATCTTTCTAAACATCCTAGATATTTTACATTGCCTATCTTAGCATGGATATATTTTAATAAGATAGGGAAGTGTAGCTTGAACTAGAGTCATTTCCTATGCATTTTGAAGCATTCATAATATCCGTGGGTAGAAAGTCCCATGCTCATGGCTATATAATACTAGTGGATAGCACTACATAGTTTAATGTATAACTTTTATTAACTTCTCCAAAACATTTGCAAGTGTTGTAATTGTGTTTAAGATATATGTAACACTTACAGTTGTTTGAGGTTATGTTAAACAAGAATATGAAAACCTTCCATTTATTTGTCTACATTGGTAAAACATTTTTCTATAATGAAGAGAAATTTATAGCTCTAAAGTGTGTACTTTGCAATAACAAGTTCAACTTTAATTTTATGCTATTAATGGTGTGGTTTTTATTCAAAAGTAAAACCATGACGAATTCTATATGCATGGCTTGGTTCTTGCTTATACAACCATGATATGTGTTTCTATTTATGAAATGGATCTTTTGTGTCATGGTATTTGTGGAAGCTAAAGGTAAATATCACATGTTCTAATTAGTGCATGTTAGGTTGAACTCCAAAGCACTAGGATGCAAAGGAAATTTCATCTATGTTGTAGTAGGTAGTGGTAGTTCTTTAAGTTGTATATTTCATGGTAAAAGCTATTGAGGTCATGAAATGACTATGTTATTACTTGTTCAATTATTTTGTACAAAGATGTCTTGTTATATTTGTGTTTTCAATGATGAGTTGGTGTAGCCAAAAATATTTCACTATTATGTTTGGTTTTTAGCTATCTTTGGATGCTTAGGATCATTGATATTCAATCCATTATGTTTGTAGGCACCATGCAATGTAGTATGAGCACATCAAAGTGTCTAACATGAGTTATCCCATGTAATACACTGTAAATTATTTGATTTTAGTGTACCTTCAAGAGTACCAAGCTTTCTTATATAATGGATATATAGCTTTTGAAGATCAAGGTAAAATGCACTAAGATGAGTATCAAAATAACATTATGAAGTTCTATGTTATCATGGTGTATGGATGATTGCCAAATCTATAATGCCTTCAATGGTTGCTTTTTTTTGATTTGGATGTGCTTCGTATGGTGATGGGTAAAAACATTCATTTTTTCTATCAAACAGGTGTGGTGTCATGAATTTATGATAGGTGCTTAAATCCATGGCAAATAATGTAATATTCTAGAGACCAGACACTCTTCAGATGTGTATTTATTATTAGTGAACATAGGATTTCAAGTATGAAGATAGTTCATGAATGATTATAGATAGAAATTTTTTCCAATTTAAAGAATACTTATTCACATGGAATTGAATTTTGTATTACTCTATAAAAGTATGTTTACATACGAAATATTTAAAGAATGCCAACTACTAGATTTATCAAATTTTATGTACTAGTGTATGGAATAGTAAAATCATTAGCTTATAAAAGGAATTCATGAAATATGTGGCATATGACTATATAAGTAACCTAGCTAAAGGCTAAAGATGAGAGAAAGCACAAAATGTAAGTGTATGTAAAATTATGTGACATTTGATCATAAAGATATGGCTCAACTAAAAACATCTTAAGTTAATTTATTCCACATATCTAAAATTGAGATCTTAGGATCAGTGTCAAAACATATGTCAAGTGATATTACTAGATGAAGGGAATGTAAAAAGAAAATTACACATACTTCTCTAAAAGTTCAATCTTGATTGAAATTGTTTTGAATATAGATTGTAGGAAATTTCAAAGAAAAAAAAATAAAAGTACATATATAATAAAAAATAAAAAATCACTTCTCTTTAGAGATAGATTTGATGATGCTATTGATGCTAGTACAAGTAGGAACTATAGGAGATGTTGGTGGATGTGGTGTTTAGTGCCTAAAAAATTTGGTTGGAAAATAAAAAATTTCATGTGGAATAGTTTTAACCTTGGATCCTAAGGGCCTCCAAGAAATAGGACCCAAGGCATCTTGGATGGTCTTGTTAATCACCCAAGGACTTAGCAAATGTAAATAGGGTAAATAATTTGAATAAAAATGCAAATCCAATTGAAAAGAAAGCACAAAATTTAATCTTGAAATAAACTTGGATAACAAATAAACCATAAAATTTATTAAGAACAATAAAATTGCTACAAAAGTAGAGTTCAAATATGTACAAATTTTATGCCTAGATGCATAAGGAGTAGCTTGGATTAAGCTTGAAGCCAATTGAAGCTAGTAGGTTATGATTTGCAAAGAGCTTCATGATCCAAGTACTTTCCAACATTTTTAGCTTAGATCTACAACATTAATCAATAGGGGGGTAAAGGGTGTTTGATTGTTGATGCTATGGAAATACATTGAGACTCTCCAATGTCCAGGTAGTTGCAAATCACTGCAAAAGTCTTACAAAATGCCAAAATGTTTTTTTGATGCTCAAGGTTACAAAAAGTTGTATAGTTTGCTTCATTGAAAGAATTGTCGAACTATGTAATCATGGAACTTGTCCAAAGTGTTTGAAATGTGTATTTATAGGTCTCATGGTTGCTGGTTTTTGACTTTAGGTTTATGCCATGGTTATTGATAGATTAATTTGATTTGCAAATGTGGCAGGCTATAATTCTCAATGTAGTTTTCCATTTCTAGTAAGTTTTGATGCACCTAGGCCATCAAAACCACCATGGATACCAAAAATAGTAAAGAAACTTTTCCAACTATGTTGAATTTACCCATCCATGCTAGCCTCATGGAAAATACATTTGCATCTTAGGATTCATGCTGAAATTGATGGAGCAATGCTGGCCTAGCTAGAACAATGAAACTTCGACCAATCCAACACTAGCTTCATGAGAAAATAGAAACCCCCACAACCCCAACGTTGGCTTCATGAGAAAATATAAATCCCCACAACTCCAATGCTAGCTTTGTGGCATCCATGCTGAGGGTTATGGAAATTATGCTAGCCACTATTGGAAAAATGAAAACCCAACATCTCCAACATTGGGTGTAGGTGGTTCTAGCGTAGCTATGGCTATGGCCCTTGTATAACCTATGAAAATGCCAAATTTGATAGTTCCCAAGTTATTTTAGCCTTCCCAAGCCCAAATATAGACATGATATGATGTTTTCCACTTGGGAAGTAAGGCTATGACAAATTATGAGGCATTTTTCAGCCCCCAAAAGTTTAAGTATGTGAGATTACAGCTCATGGCCTACAAACTTCACATTTTCACAATGAAAATATAGCCTCAAGTGTAGGGGTGAAGGTTAGAATGTTGAAAAGGTTGCAACATGAATTTTAGTAGTGGTGTTTCATTGGTACCTCTTTTTTGATGTTTGAGGGATTGACTTGAGAGACATCAACAAAGAATACAAAACACCACTGTAGGTCCATCACTAATTTTTGTCCTCCACGCATGATTCTATAGTGTTGAGCCATGCCAAAGAGTGCTTGTGATGATAGGATAAGATTATAATGAGGTGATAGATGTTGCAAGTTATATTTGATCATGAGGAAATGGCCATAGGGTTAACAATGAGCTCCAAATGTTGACATCATGGTTATGATTATGATAATCACATTTTGGCTAGTTGGTGTAGTCTCTACACTTTATGGTTTGAAGTGTTGATCACTCAGTAATTTTTTTGAGGAATCAACACCTCACTCCAAAGTTTCTTTGGCTGTTAGGCTCCTCCCTCTGCTTTTTTGAAGCCATTGGTTTATCTTTTAGTCTTCATTGGCCTTCTAGCTTCTTTGCAATTTACTTCCCCACTTTTTTTGCAGGGTGAAACCTCCATTAGGTTTCATTACCAAGGATGGGTTTGATTTGGTTTTCTCATTGAATGAGATGTGTTACATTCGATGGACTTAAGCGTGGAGCATGACGAAGAAAATGTCACATGACCATAATGCATGAGTGGCAAACATCGGTCATCATTACCATTCAAAGAAAGTAAGGTCATAGTTAGGCTATAGGGTTGGGCTTAAGGAATGGCAATAGAAATGATGTGAAATAAGTACTCTTGGTACAATAGGACAAGCTCACAAAATCTTATGCATCAAGGTCACATGACAACTTATTGTTGTGATGAGTTGCACCTTCATGATGATATCTAGGCTTCATCCTGCAAGCACAATTCTAAGAGGATAATAAAACAAGACAAATAAAACATGTTATTACAAGATAATGGATAGGACCACATGAGACAACCAATAGACCGAGTCAACATAGGTCACCATTGTTACAACATAGAAATATCTGTGTGATGTGCATTAGATTTACAAAGCTCATAGTTCATTTATTATGCTAAACAGAGAGAAAGAGATCAATAGAGGGTGTATAGGCTCGCTTGTTATAAGACCTTCAAGGTTAACTATTGGTTTATGTCTGCATAGAAGATTATGTTAGATGTAATAAGGTTTGAGATAGGAATGGTTGATCAGATTGGCCACTTCATTCCCATCCATGTTTTCCACTTTGAAGGCTCCATTGCCATAGGCCTTGATGACCAAGAAAGGCCCTTTCTAGTTGATTGAGAACTTGTTTGCATGCTCATGAACAACCTTAAGGATGAGTCTTCTTCTTTGATTTTTCATTTCTTCAGGTCACCGTAAGTAATGGAACCTATAATTCAAGAGGAAAAACAACTTTAGATCCATAATCTAGGCTATATGGGGTTACACCAGTTGTAGTCCAATAGGTAGTTCCATAGGTCCAAAGTGCATGGACAAGTCACTCATGCCACTTTTATTTACTATGATTTAACATCTTTTAAAGAAATTTTCTGATGGCCTTATTGTTAATGTCTATTTGCTCGTTGGCTTGAGGGTAGTATGGTGAAAAAATGAAATGTTTAATACCTAGGTCTTGATAAAAGGCTTGTGTTTCTTGACTACTAAGTTGTGGTCCATTATTTGTGACTATGGTTAAAGGTATGCCAAAATAGGCTACTATGTTGTCAAGTGTGAATCTATAGACTTGTTGAGATGTTGTTTTCTTTAGGGGAATAGCTTCAACCCACTTTGTAAAGTATTTGGTTGTAGTGATGATGAAGCTATTCCTTGTAGAAGACTTAGGCTTTATAGGTCTAATAATGTCAAGTTCCCATTGTTGAAATGATCAGTTATTTGAATAGTGTGTAACTCAGTTGGTCACACGTGTATTGGGTTACTATGCTGTTGATAGGTATGACAAATTTTATCCTTCTATAGGTAGTTGCTTTCTATATAGGGCTAGTAGAAGCCTAGTCATCTCATTTTAGTGGTCATGACTCTAAGTCCTATATGTTCCCTATATACACCCTCATGAACTTGCTCAAGGACTGTGTAAGCTTCAATTTTGCCCAAGCACACTAATAGTATGCTATCATAGGACCATCGACATAGTGTGTCATCACCTATAATGACATATTGTTTTGATCTTTTACATACAATGTCCTTTTGACAAGTAGTTAGGTCTTATGGAGATTCACCATGCATTAGGTTAAACTTGACATCATCATACCATTCCTTTTGAGGAGTAGTGTTGATTGAGGCTATAGAGTCACCTTCAACGTTATCTGTGATGGGAATAACATAGTTCATGGTTAAGGAGGAAAACTTTCTAAACACATTGAGTGTCACACTTGGGGCTAAGATCACAATGGCATTGGCTAAAGTGTTCTTAGTTCAAGGTATATGTTGGATACCAACATCTATAAATTATTGCATTAGTTTCTTACCAAGGTCATAATAAGGTTGCAAATGTCTGGCTTTACATGCGTAAACCTCTGTTACTTGGTTAACCAAAAGTTATGAATCACCTTTTATTATTAGGCATTTGATTCCTTGGTCATGAGCTACCATCATTTCCTTGATTAATCCTTCATGCTATGCCATGTTGTTTGTACATGGAAACTCAAAATGATAAGCAAAGGATTGGATTTCACTAGAAGGTGATGTTATGATGAGAGTAGCATTGGCCCCATGGGCACTTGAAGCTCCATCAAAGTGCATAACTGCCTCATAGGCATTGGATACTTTGCTAATAATGTTGATATGTTCATCTAGAAATTCAAGGTTAATGGATGCATGGTCTTCTATTGGGGGGATAGTAAGTTATGTAGCTATACCTTGACCTTTCATTAAGGCTTGGAATATGTAATGTAGGTCAAACTTGACTATTATGGATTTCGAATGAGCTATATGACTACTTTCATAGATATTGATCATTATGGCTCTAAGCATATTATCCTTGTAAAGGACATTGAATTGGATCCTAAAGAGGTGGTGCCTCCACTTATTCAATGAGAAGACTAGGGCTAGACAATACTTCTCCACTTTTGTGAATCAAGTCTCATAGGCAATTAATGCATGGCTTAGGTAGTGTACAGGTAGCTTCATTCCATCATATTATTTTTGACAAAGTAGAGAAGCAATGAACGTGTCAGAGATAGTAAGGTAGATGTAAAAGGTTTATCCTTTTGTGGTGAATAGATCATGGGTAGTTGTGCCAACTCTTGCTTAAGGTCTTCAAAGGCTTCTTGGCATTGAGTTGTCCACTTGTAGTGAACTCCTTTCATAAGCAAGTGTTGCATAGATTGTAATTTATCTTTAAGCTTAGTGATGAACCTATGGATAAATTGTAATTTACCTTGTAGTCCCTAAAGCTCCTTAAGGTTAGTTGGTATTCCTAAGTTGGATATGAACTTAACCTTATTAGGATTGACATGTATTCTGGCTTTGGATACTACAAAGCCAAGCATCTTACTTGGTTGGACATGAAAGGCATACTTCTTAAGGTTAAGCCTGAGTTTGTATTTAAGGCATTGTTTAAGTACAAGGTCAAGGTCATGCACATGATCATTGATCATTTTGGACTTAATGACTATATCATTCATGTAGTCATTATCCAATCCAACATGTAATCACTAAAGATATACATCATTGCTCATTTATAAGTTGCACCTACGTTCTTTAGACCAAAGGGCATTATGATGTAACAAAAGGTTTTCCAAAGGGTCATGAAGGTCATACAAAGTTGATCCCTAGGTTAATCCTAACTTGGTTGTATTTCGAGAATCATCCATAAAGGATAGCAAGACATGTCTAGTTGTAGTATCGATAAGTTGGTCAATAGTAGGCAATGGGAAGTCATCTTTGATAGTTTCCTTATTCAGGTCTCAGAAATTAATATAGATACATATACTCCCATTTTTCGTAGGAACTAACACTATGTTGGACACCCATTCCATGTAATTGATAGCTCGAACGAAACTAGCTTGCTATAGTTTTGTGATTTCATCATGAACTATGAGGGAAAAATCTAGTCTAATCTTACAAACTTTCTGCTTGAAATTTTTGATACTAGGATTGAGTATGATGTTATGTTGTAATTGAAACACCAAAAAATTTTGTATATTATAGCCAATTTCCATCATGTAGCTTTCACCCCATGAAACCTGAGGTAAAACTTCATTGTAAACATGAATATTATAACCCATGGAGGGAAATCTCACATATCCCATACTTTTGGGGCTGAAAAATGCCTCATAAGTGGTCAAAACCTTATTACCCAAATGAAAAAAGTCATCTAGTATCTATATTTGGACTTGGATGGGGTCAAAAATGCCTTTTGAAATGTTAAAAATGGCAATTTGATGGGTTTTATGGGGCTATACACTTTTCTATGGTAGAAAAAACTATAAGGGGTAAATATCACTTACCCCTCATGTGGAGGAGTGGGGGATTTCTCCTCAGCTTGGAAAAAGCCCTCCCTAGTGTACAAATTACATGCCTCTAGCGTGGAAGGCACAAAAGCCAGATTTCAACACTCCATGCATTCCAATGTTGACCAACCACTCCAGAAAGGATGGTAGAAGGCTTAGTGTGAAAGATCTATCTTTAGCATAGAAGGTGTGCTACCATGACTATTTATAGTAAACAGAATGGCCATCAAACTTTCGGAAACCATTGAACTTATAGAATTTAGGTTCCCCCCATCTTTCCTAGCTAAGAAAATTGACAACTTGTTAAAACCAGTTTTAGTGAAAAAACACCAACTTTTCACCTTGGTTTTCAACCTTTTCCCTCATTAATGTTGGGTTAGAAGGTGTTAGACTCCCATCATCTCACCCCCCTTCTTTTCCTCCCTTGCCATACGTAGCGTAGAGGCAGTTAGGAGGCTAGTGTTGGTGAAGCTTACTACAAACTTTACACTTTGGTTTTTAGCCTTTTCCCCCATCAATGTTGGATGAAGAGGTGTGAGATTCCCATCATCTCACCCCTTTATTTCCCCCCTTACCATACCTAGTGTAGAGGCATTTAGAATGCCAATGTGGGAGAGGCTTAACACTAGCTTTCTTTGCTTTCCATTTTTGGTAAAGGGGTAAACCCCCCAAACCCCCACTTACTAATTATAGTAAGTAGTTCATTTTTTAGTCATTTTTGATTTCTTTTAAATTTTTTTCAATTTCATTCACTTGAATTTACTTCCATTTTATCATTTATAGCTAGTTTTAATCCATTGTCAACATTATAGCCATGTCTTTTCAATAGTCCACCAAGTTGTTCTTCACCCTCAGTAGTAAAGGTCCTAGCCAACAAGTCATAAGTCTTTATGATCTGAAAGACCTTGCCATCATTAAGTGTAGGCCAACTTTGAGGATCAGAGGAGAAATTCTTGACTTTACAACCATAAACAAAGACTATTATTACTACATTTGTGCTAAGCAAAGGCAAAAAGAAAGTTTGAACTAATACATCGAGATGGAAAAGAGTATGTCCCTTTCCTGTATGACCAAATATCACTCAGTGATATCTATGCCAACATCCTAGCCCAATTGATTATGATGGAGGAGGAGGATGACAAGTAGAGCTTGGAGGAACAACAAGAAGAGAAGGATGAATTTAGGGTGAAATCTGAGCTTGTAAACATCTTGG
This sequence comes from Gnetum montanum, assembly GCA_015680685.1. Classification (NCBI taxonomy): domain Eukaryota; kingdom Viridiplantae; phylum Streptophyta; class Gnetopsida; order Gnetales; family Gnetaceae; genus Gnetum; species Gnetum montanum. Next base: position 20,563 of record MNCI01009084.1, on the reverse strand, counting down.
GAGGATTGTTCCAACAAACATGCCCCAAGGTCACAATGTCTTCCTCTAATGCTTTTGTTTTCTCCATGGGCATGGTGCTGCCACCTTCCACTTCTATCATGACTAGTCCCACACTGATCATAGCCGCTCAGCAAACCTAAAGAATGTCACAATTGGCTATCTATAACTCGTCAATGTCATTTGCTACATAATCTTGATCTATACAACCATTAGTGGTGGTCTCCACCACCTCCAATTCATTAACTACCTATGTGGGACCCACCAAGGGACCCTAGGAAACTTAGGGATCATACACATTCTTTATCCCATTTGTGCATCAAGTACTAGCATAAACACCCTTTTCCTTATTTGGTCCACAAGGTACAACCATAATGCATTCATTCCCTTCTATATTAGAACCCATAGCAAGGCCACAAGCCTTACAATAGATGCCACAACCATATGTGCAAATGCCTAGAGCCACCATAGGGCTTGGATCAAGCCTTCCAAATGATCTAGCACTTGACAGAGGAGTTGAAGAGGCTAAAAGCCTCTCTTTATAAATTCTCAAGATTATGGACTTTTACTAGGAGGATCCCATCAATCTAGTGGTCCCATCCTTGACACTTCCTCTTAGTGTCCCTATTGTCTAATTTAGTAAACATAATGGAGAAGGTAACCCTAATGCTCACCTTATAACCTTCAAATCCAAATGCCTACTCTTATAGCCATGGCCTCATACCATCATGAGGATTTTCCCCATGTCCTTAACTAAGAAAGCACTTGATTAGCATCATGCCTTACCTAGAGGATCCATATCCTCTCTAGAGGGCTTGATAGCCTAGTTTGTCAACTATTTCAAGTATAACTTGAAGCCCAACATCATGCTTGAGCAACTCATGAAGGTTAAGCAAGAATCCTTAGAACCCGTGTAGAAGTTCATTCAATGTTGGAATGGACTCTTGAATGAAATACTAGAGCCTATGGCCAAATCTCATATTTTAGCCATATTCAATGACTTTATCAAGTTCAAACTCTACTATCTCTCTTAGCCAAGCATTTTCTCAAATCAAGATTATAAAAAATGCTGTGGAGGCTAGTCATAATCTAGCCTACATAGCATATTATAATGCGCATACACAAAGAGACAAAGAAAATAATAAATAAAATAATGTGGCCATAGCAATTTTGACCAAAGAACCAAAGACCACAAACCATGGGCCAAGAGCCAATCCACCTAAGGTCCCCACACAATAACCAATCATCAACCTTTAGAGCCATTGCATTGAGAACAACCAAACCCAATTTTGAAAGGAAGGATAGGTCTAAGTATATTGCCTTACCTCTAAAGCCATTTGAGTTGCTAGACCAATTACTAAAGAGTGGGTGCATGCAATACAAACAGATGATTGAAGCCCCTTGAAAGAAACACGAGCAACTATGTGAAATAGCCAAAGACCCCACTAGAGAAATGAAATATAACCCTCAATTGCCTAGGTACTTCAAATTAGACTACTTTTACCACTATCACTAGCTATTTTTTCATGACATAGACTTCTACCTCATGCTTAAGAATGACCTACAGAGAATGATAGATAGGGAGGAGCTAATCTTAGATGCTTCCAACCTAGTATGACAACAAAATCAATCGATGTAGGTCTATAAAGACCCATTGAATGCTAATGACAACCCTTACATTATCTTCGCATTCAACATTAATGATGATCAAAAATCCCCAAGAGAACCATTCATGATCCGACTACCTCCTTATAATGAATGGGCTTCTTCGGCTTCCACCAACTGAAGGCCCTCCTTTGTCATAAGAGTACCATCACAAATGCCTCTGAGGGAACCTTTTGTCATTAAGGTACCTTAGCCTAACACAACCCAATCAACCATAGTCCAAAAACCTACACAATGACCTCTTGTGGTGGCTAATGCTATTGACTCTTCATCACCACCAACAAATGACAACCAAAAAACTTCAAGTAAGAAAAGGAAGAAGCATAAGAAAAAGTCCAACAACAAGAATGACACATAGAAAAAGGCATAAAATGAAGTGAGTCCATCTAAGCCCACCCCTATATTAGTTATACCCATGACCTCTTCTACCCAACCTAGTCCAATCAACAAGCCATAGGAGGACACCAAAGCCCATAACTAGAACAACAAGGAAAAGCCCCAACAACAACCACAACCTAAAGCTGAAGTTCACATTTTGGGGTGCATGGAGGAAGTAAAGCACAACTAGGATGACAAGTCCATGGCTAATGATAAAAAATTCATCAGTGTGATAAACCAAGTTAGGTAATCCCACAAGCTGAAAAACCAAACTCTAGGCCTTTATGACTTAATCATGACATCCTTCACACATCCTGAGATGCTAGTCAAAATGTTGATGTTCATTCTTGTTAGTGAGGACATCCCTAATGATGAGAAGTCCATCCATGTAGTGATGGTTTCTCCCTTGCCAAGGAAGAGAAGTCAACATACCTAATTGTTGGCACATTTGGCCATTTTATGGAATAGTAAGACTCATGGGTTTGATTTTGGTAAATTTTCAATAACTTATAAGAGTTATCAAAAGGTTGTTGGCATATCAAAATTCAATTGCCCAGTTATTAAGACTTTGTGGTGAGGTTCTATCAAAGTTTGAATGACATAATGGGACTATAATGAGTGTAATTTTGGGGAAAAATATAAAAATATATAAAAATTTTTGGCTATTCTAGACATTAGCAAAATCCGCTGCTGGCGCTCGAATGGATTTTGGTGGAAACATTGGAATGTCATTTTGCAAAATATTTCAGAAATACGAATGTTTCAGTCGCGCGCCTTTTATAGCTCCTGATTTTGGCACAACTATTAAGAATGGCTAGAATTGTGCCCTGAAACCCTTGTTGCTTCTGAAGAAAATCACGCTGAAGACCATCCGTTGCTGTTGCCGTCAAGGGTATTGCTGCGGGAGACGAACAGGCCGTTGCCGTTGCTCCGCGCGCCTGTTTGCACGTGAGCCGATGAGCCAAGAGAAGCAGAGTCAATACCAGCACCTGCAATAGAGCTGAATGGGAGAACAGCGGTGGGAGAGAAACCAAACGCAGATTGGAAGCCTTCGTCCTGCACATGGCGACCATGGCCTCGATCATAGGGGTTGCTTAGATCTGGCAGGAGGCGCGGACGGCGGGCAAGCAAAGGGAGATGAGGACTGCAACGATGACGCCAACACGCGGTCATGACGGTCGTGTACAGGAAACCCCCAAATTTGAACCTGCATTTTTTGTGTGAATCTGCAAAAATATAAAAAAACACAGAGGGAAAAAGGGAAGTACGGAAAAGCAGTGGCAGTGAAGGCCAGCAGACGGAAGATTCAAACGACAACGGTTCCAGCATCATACGCGACGACGGCAGCGGCGTCAGAAGCAACGACAGCAAAAAAGGACTGTGTGCGGGTGGAGTATCAGCAGCGGATGCGGCCACAGGAGGCACAGTGCGCGAGCAGAGTTCTAGGGGAGGGCCCTCACCAAGTCATAGGACACAGACGTTACTGTTGAAGCAGTTACATTCAACGATGAAGAAGGCAGCTAATCACAACTAAAGCAAATAAGTACAGTTTTGGTTTGACGACAAAAGGAAACTAATTTTTCAAATACAAATATATAATGACTTAAGAAAAAGGAGAAGGAGTTATGAACATTTCCAAAGGATAAAATAATAAAATCCTAGCCTTTAACTATGATGTTATCTAGTTGTAACTTCCTTGGCTTAATCTATGATGTTTATAACCACCAAGGCCACTTGTCAATTGCAACCTTTTTATCTCTTTTGTGGTTGAAACCACTTAAAATTGTTGTAACTTACCTAACTTGTTGGGCAAGTAACCTCCTAACTTGTTGGGCAAGAAATTTTCTAATTGGTTAGTCAAGTTACTTGAGAGAAAAGTTAGGAGAGATATTTTTGAGATATTTGTGGGATATTTTGAAATTGTAACTTCCCTACCTACCTTGGAA
>MNCI01009080.1:3465-25765 GCA_015680685.1 Gnetum montanum | reverse complement strand
TCCACCTTTGAATGGATTCTAGTTCTAAGGATTGGTACCAGCTTTTCGCTTCTTTCATCAGTGTCCTTGGAAAAAAATTTAACTTTTACCACTTGTTCTTAATGTTCTACAAGGCACAACCATCATGAAATGATTGTAGATGGTTTTGAGGATTACCATTGTATCCCCCCTCAAATCGTGGGATGTTATCCATGTCTAATCTCTTGATTCTGCTATCTTTTTGGTGCCTTGTAGGAATTCTAATGACCTCCGTAATGTCTAACATGCTTTAGGTTGCAAGTAGGGGTTCTTCATGGTCATTTCTCTCATAGCATCTGTGATGCCTATGCGGTTCCCTACTTTCCATTCTTCCATGCCTTGATTCTCTAGAGTGCCCTCATCCTCGCTCTCAACTCTCTCATCAAGGTCTCTCATTTGGCTTACCCTTATCCTCATGGTTAGGTTCTTTATGAATGCATCCTAATTTTGAAGGAGAGGGTGAATGTGATGATGGAAGTGAAGAGGGAGGAGAACCATCCCCATGATGATGTTTCCTACCTTCTCTTCAATGGTCCTGGCTCCGATCGTGATGATGATTAGAATGCTCACCCTTATCATGTGTTCGTGTTCCCTCGTTGAACACTTGGTGTTCATGGGGATCAAAACCAGAATTTTGAATTATGGAGTGAAGGTTCTGATACACCACCTCCTCACCATCATTAGGATGGGGAACATCATTTTGTGGAGAACCAATTGAAATAGGTTCACCACCCTCATTTTTGCTTATGATGGATGAACCATTATGGGCTCCTTTTCCCTTCAACGATGTATAATATCTCTCCTATTGCAATTCCCTTTGATGTTGCATTTTTGTGCAATGGTAATCCCTTACACAGTGCTCGCATGCAATATGTTATACATATAACTGTGAAATGCCTAGTCGTGCGAGAGCATGAAGAAGCATGTTGGGGACTACTCGATGTGGAGGCAACACTATGTTATCCTTCAAGTCTCTCCAATGTAGTTGCTCATCTTGATGAACGATAAAGGTAAAGTCGGATACATATTCATCATGATGAATATATACCACATGGAATTGTCGAGGAATTGGTGGTTCTTGGTTATGTATGTTGTGCCGCTGACTGTCTCTAGTGTTACTCCTAGGTGATGAATTGCTTTTGTTCGAAGAAGAAGACATTTTAGTCTTGTTTGGTGTGCTGTTTACCATTATGTTATTTTTCTCTTGATTAACCCTAAGGGTTCATTCTAGCTCCTAATGATGTGAATGATTTCCTATGTTCTACGTAGCGCACAAACAACTAAGTCCCCAGCAACGGCACCAATGATGAGTGGCGAGGTACCCCTACACTCAACCATACGAATACGAGTGTTTTACGTGCGATCTAGTCGAACTCCAAGGACTAAGTTCTTATGCGCCCTAATGGAAAACTTAAGGTTAATCAGTTTTTGTCCTCCCAAACTTACTTGTATTTTCACGGTTGTATGGTTAAGTAAGTTTGAGGTATGTGATTTTTATGTCTTTTTCCTTTTTAATGCCTAAAGGCTGAAGACACTAAGTGACTAACTTTTGCTAACTAAGTTTTAAGTGTCCAAGCACTAGTATCCATTCCCACTTATTGCACACACCCTGAACCAGTGCAACGCTAATGGGATTACCAAATGCTACTCGTTACTAGGTTACCAAGCGTTACACACTTCCTCGAAGCAGTCGTACTAAATGCACTTAACTAGGAGAGTCAAGGGTTGAGAGATATTAATTATCTATGAAAGCATTTAAATATTTAAAAATAATTAAATCCTATTTAGCTTAGTCCATATGCTACAAATTTTATCAAAAATTTCATCTTTATTTCCGTACACAAATGTGTGCTCAGGTACAATTTGCTCGAATAAAGATCCGTTCAGTTTGAGACTCGTACTATGGGCACATGGAAATTATTCTAACTCTAGAATAGTAAAACTACTATAGTTTGGCTAAGGGTCTATATCTAGATGGAGAAATAAAGAAAAGCCACCTCTTATTTATAGAACTAGCAATGGGCTATGATATCACGGCTCATCAGGTATCAACATCAACATCCACAACCATAACAACATGCTTTCTTTGTTTTGTTTTATTTCTGTCTTGGAGTTGTGCTTGTAGGATGAAGCCTAGAGTTACAAAAAGATGCAACTTATTACCCTATAAAGTCACTATGTAATCCCAATACACAAGATTCGGTGATTTTTTCCTACTATACTAAGAGTGCTTGTTTCACTTCATTCTTGTTAACTCTCCTTGAGCTCAATCCCATAACCTACTTATAACTATCCTCACCCTAAGGGACAATGTTAGCCTATATTTGGTACTCATGCATTATGTCCATTTGACATGTCCTTGTTCATGCTCCACTTACAAGTGCATTGAATGTAACACATCTCATTTAGTGGAAAAAACATCAAGTCCATCAAGTGTAACACATCTCATTCAATAGGAAACCATTAAGTTCATCAAATGTAACACATCTCATTCAATGGGAAAACCATCAAGTCTATCAAATGTAATAAATTTCATTCAACAAGAAAATTAAAACAAAGTTCGCCTTGGCAATGAAACCCAATGAAGAATTCATCCCATTAAAAAATGAACAAGTAAAATTCCAAGAACCCTAATGGCCAAAAAGACCTTAGAGTGAGATGTTGATTCCTCAAAAATATTACCAAGTGACCAACACTTCAAAGCACAAAGCATGAAGCCTTATTGATCACAACCATGATGTCATCCTATAGAACTCATTGTTAAGCCTCATGACTAGATATGACCTGCAAATGTTATCATCTCATTAGAACCTTATCTCATTATCACAACACTCTTTGCCATGGTTAGACACTACAAGATTAACCATAGAGAGGAAACATATGTGATGGGCTTGTAGTGGTGCTTTGTATTTTTTGGTAATGTCTCTTAGGTTAATCCTCCAACCATCAACAAAGAGAGGCCAATGAAAAACCACCTAGAGAATGCATGTTACAAGTTGTAACCTTCACCATTCAACTTAAGGGAATATTTCATTATAAATTTAAGATTTTTAGCCCATGAGCTACAATCTTACATACTTTAATGTTTTACGGTTGAAAAATGCATTATAAGTTGATACCGGCTTACATCCTAAGTGGGAAAAGTGATATTATGTTTATATATGGGCTTGGGAAGGCTAAAAATGCCTTGAGGACTACCAAATTTGGCATTTTCATGGGTTTTTGTAGAGGTATACCCTCAGGTACGTTGAAAGCATCTACCCCGCTACATAGATTGTGTTGGATTTTCATTTTCCCAAACAAAACCTAGCATAATCACCACAAAGCCAAGTGTACCTGAATGACCAACATTCGTGTTGTTGGGTATTTCATTTTCCCAAAAATGGATGACATAGTCATGACATTTTCTGATGGTGGCAACATGATTAGCATAGTCATCATGGATATCGAACAAATGCAGTCTAGCCAATGTAGTCAACATGATTTTAGTAGAATACAACAAATGCCACTAGTGACCTCCAAGCCCAACATAGTTGAGATGAAGGACAACATAGTTACAAAATTTTATTTACCATTTTTAGTATGTGGATAGGTTCTGATGGCCCTAGGACATCAAGACTTATTGGAAATGATCAACTAGATAGGAAATCATAACCATTACACCTGGAACCAATATCAATCTATTAGTAGTCATGGAAATAAGTTATAGCATGAAATCAGCAACATAAAATGTATAAAACCAAAGTTTAAACATGATATTTAGGTTCCACACTTGAGAATTTTTAAGTAATCTTGAATGAGCATTTATGCAACCCGTAGCCTTAGTTTGCAACCTCAACCACTTTTGCATCACATTTGGCATCTACGCTAAGCACTAGAGATCCTTAGCATAGCACTACTGGAACAAAAGTATAAACCATTATTAATATAACCTATAACCAAAGTTGTAGACTTGAATGGAAACCAAAAAGTAGTTGAAAGATGTTGGAACTAGGAAGTAACTGGATCATGGAGATCGACTGTAGAACACAACCTACTGACTCCAATAGCCTTTAAGCTTCTTTTCAAGAAAGATTCTTGTGCTTTAATCATCCATCTATATTCTTTAAACTTTATAGTTTCATTTAATAAAGTTTTAGTTTATTTATAGTGCATATTTTATTCCAAGTTTAATTCTATGTTACTACATTTTTTATTTTCCCGTTTACACTTTGTAAGTCTCTGGGTGATCAACAAGACTATCTAAGATACCTTGGATCATATTTTGTTGAAGGCCCTTGAAATTCAAGGTTATGCTATCATAGCTTGGGATTTTTAATTTACAAATGATCAAATTTTTGAGGCACTACATAATTTTCAATTGATATTTTTATTGAGAAAAATTGGTTTGTAGGCAATCCACTATAGCAACATCCTGAGAAAAATTCATTAAAAATTCAAAAATCCTAGACTTCACACAATATACTCTTGCACTATTTCCACCATATTCCATCATCCAAAACATTTAGAACATGTGCCCAAATGTTTGAGAACATTGTCAGTGAGAACATTAAAAACTTAGTTAGTAAAAAACCCATAAAACATTAATAAAAAATATAATTCCACCTCTAGTACAATCATAGAACTTATAATAACACATCTATGCACTCAGAATTGCAAAATATTAGCCTATAAATTTTAGAAAAAATATCAAATTTGAGATAAAATTCACTAAAACTAGGGAAAAAATGTTGGAATAGGTTTGGGAAATAACTCAAATCTCCATCAACCCATTACCAAATTTTCAAATTTTAATTTTGATGTAATCAATAGGCCTAAATCTTCCATTTGGTACAAATAGAGCGAATAATTTAAACCTATATAAGTCTAGAGGTAAAAAAAAAATGATTTTACAAAACTATAAAATATGGAGAAAATGGTGAAAGTTTGGTACCCTATCAAATCTTGATGAAGATCCTTCTTCTCGAGTAAGATCTAGAAGACTTGAAACAATGCGTATGGCCTCCTTTGGTTCATGAAAATCTAGATTTTGACTTCTTGATCCAATCCTATTTACCATGATTGCTGAGAGCTTCAAATCTTCACCTTGACTATAGTAGAAGAAAATCTTGAAAATCCTTGTCCTAATCCAATAATGATGTGAGTAGAGATGGTTGAATTCTATGATTGTTGAGGAGATGTGATGATTTTGATTTTTCAGACACCACTATGGATTTTGCACACCACACTTAGGATACTTGGAAAAAATATCTGTAGTGGTGAGGTTGGGTGTAAGAAATCCTCTAATCTTCAAGTGCCCTAAATGTAGACAAGAAAATGAATTTGGAAAATGAAGAGAACCTTCTTCATTTTGAGATTGAGACTACTAAAAAAGATGTCAAGCCTTGTATGTTAGGTTTTGGTTTAAATTTTCTATTTTAACTTTCCAAGTCAACACATACACTGACTTTGAGAGCTCAAAAACCTTGATAATGAAACACCCCAAAAATTTTGAAGTCATTATCGCTTCACTAGGCCTTACAATTTGTGCAGCACTACGACAGTTCTTCGGGAGGAGAACGCTCTAAATTTAGGTCATTCAGTTCGGAATATTTTCTAGTTTGGGTGTAAAAAGGCTCTACAGATCATCCTGATTGTCCACCTAAGTAGTTTGCCTAGTTGATAGCCTGCTCAGAAATGGTGTGCAGAGTTGACAGCAGTGCTCAGGATGCACAAAATAGTTCGGCAAGTTTTCTAAGTTACGAAGTTTGGTATGCTATGCTACGCCCTACTTTGTAGCATAGAAAGCTTCAGAAAATAATTGTAGAATGAAGTGCCATGCTACGATACACCATACAGGGTAGCGGAACATGGAAACAACTATACGACCAGCTCCATTGCCCAACTTTAAGTCCTTCAGCAATGTCCCTTTCCATCAGGAAGTGGCGGACCATGTCTGCTACTATGCTAAACTGAGCTACATGGTTCAAAGAGGCGTAGCAATTCTGTGGAAGAGACAAAAGGAAGCTCAAAGGGAAAAATCAGCAAGTTTGCAAGCCTCGCAACATAGGAAGCAAAGTTTGCAAATTGGCAAAGTTTCTGCAACTAAGGCCAGTCACTACGCTATGTAGCATAGCATAGCGTAGCAAGCATGCAACACACATGCAGCAAAATGCACGATAAGATGCTATGCTATGCCAAGCATGCTACACTACAAAGCATAGCAAAGCATGTGGGTGGCTGTGTGACATCAATGCACTTCACCTAATTGTACCATTAGCACACGTCTCTAGACATTGATGGCATAATTAAGGCTTGGCGGGCTCACAGTTACAGCATGGTAGGCTCGCGTTACAACAGTCATGCAGGTCCAATGGTCATACATGGCACGTGTAGCGCCAGCAAGTCAACGTGGGCCCAGGGCACATGGCGTCCAAACTACCCCTTTCACATGCCCTTTAGCCCTATAAATACCCCGATGAGCAGTGCTCAAGGGGTTGGGTTGGTTGGTTGGAGTATCTCTAGATGTTCAAAAAATAAGCATTGTAACATTGAGCATTGAGCATTGTAAGCTTTCTTTTTGACACTGCAAAAAGTTAGCATTTTTAGCTGGCATTTTATTCTGTCTCCCTTTCTACCACCTTGGTAGAAGTTCTGCATTGTCAACACCCAAGACCGTGCCCAAGCACCCAACCTATTTTTCTCTACACATCCTAGTCACTCTCGGGATCTCTACATTCCCCAACACTATGCAATCGATTGTATCCATCTCAACAGAGCAAGTTTGTAGGTTTAGAGTGGTGCACTTTTCTAACTGCATTTTACTTTATTTCCTGCTTATTTTTGTGCTTCACATTATTTTCTACCTTATTTACTTTTAAGCATTATTTCACGCTTTCATTCCCATTTTCAAATCATATGTTTCAAAAGGCTATATAGACATCAATTAAGTCCCTGTCTGATTTACTAGACCATTTAGGATGCCCCATATCTGCTCACACCTAGTACGGCCCTCCCATGGGTATGGGGTCGAGACTGTCGCATCCGCTAATTCCTTGGTGCCTATAGTTTTCTGGTGCTAGAAGGAGGGCCTTTTGGTGCCTTTTCCACATGTCATGGTAGTTCTGTGAGCCTTTTTCACCTTGATATGCATAAGTGTAAATGCGACACCCTTTTGTAGTTGTTTGTTCTTTGTAAAGTGTAGATCGGTTGCCTCGACGGTTCCTCAGGAGCCCTACACAACACAAGGCCTCTGATCACTAGTTAGCTAGCCTGTCTTATGGTAGTCTTGCATGTATTCTATACTCCATCACGTGGTACAGAGCAGTGGCCTCGATGGTCCCTCGGGGATCCTGCTAGATGCAAAGCCTTTGATTGCTAGTTAGCTTGACCATCCTATGGTAGTCTTGCATGCGCTTTGTACCCTATCACGCGTGGTACAGGTCGGTCACTTCGACGGTTCTTCTGGAACCCTACGAGACATAAAGCCTTCTTAATTGCCAGTTAACTAAACTTGTCTTATGGTATTCTTACACGTTCTCTATACCCTACTACGCACAAGCGTAAACGTGACACCATTTTCCGGTTGTTTACGCTTCGTGTGGTGTAGATCGGTCATCTCAACAGTTCCTCAGGAATCCAGCAAGACGTAAAGCCTTCTTTTTGCTATTTTCTAGTTTCCTTGTTCATTTGTGTTCTTTTGCATAACTTTTTGCACTTTTTTTTTGCATAACTACTTGCTTAACAATGGCTTTTTCGAATACTAACACTAACACCTTCAATGTTGAAGTTCCCATCACGGTTGAAGGGACTACTGGTGCCGAACAACTGCTAAACTAGACATTGGAGACACATTGATCTCTTAGAATCTAAAATTGAGGACCTAATGGATTGGCTCAGTAACACAAGAGTTATAGTTTCCTCTATACAAAGGTGCAGGAAAATATGCCCTTGGATGTACATGAACTCTAGGACAAACTTAGCTTCGAGTTCGCTTACTGCAACGGGAAGGAATTTGTTCCTACTCCTGACCTTTCCTTTCCTTTGACGTAGATAGAACAAATTTTTTTAGACCAATTAATCTAGTTGGCTAAGCTTAGGGAGCAATAGGATGTAGCGTCCAACCAGGATGATGCCTTTTAGGATGGATAGGAGGAACTTGATTCCCAATCAGACGAGGTAGGTCCAACCAACCCCGTTCCTATCCCTCCTACCCAGTCCTTCTATGCCAGGTTGTTTTCTATCACCACTCCCTTTGTGATTGCACCTACACTTTTGCAATCCGTGACTACAAGTGCCATGGGCAGCCACATTAATCCTGTAGTGTTTCAACACCCTCTCTCACCTGTTTCACCTATTTCGTTTGCAGCTACTATTCCTTTGCAAACTATGTAGCAGTCTATTCCTGTAGCACATCATAGGCCAATCACGACTACCCTACCACATGTTCATACCATGCCCACTTCACAATCGTATGCGACTTCTATTTCTATTCCTACATTCACGACTGTTCCACCCACAGTGGTGGGCCCTAGCCACTCCACATGGTGGGCCCCATTTACTTCCTTGCCTATTCCACAACTATTGCATATGTCTCACTATGTTTGCTCTCAAGCATACCAAGCCTTGGAAATGGTACAACCCAATATGGGGCAATGGTCTATGCTTCCGGCAACAAAAGAAGTCTATCTAGTAGCTCAAACCGTGGTTGCTGCTCCAACAACACCACTCGTAGGATGGTGGACAACACAAGTAGCACCACTTGTGGGGGCCGTCCGAATGGTACCATCGATGGGTCACACTGCCCTCTCCTTCATCCCACAGGTGGGGGATGCATCAGTAGTTCCCCAACCACCTATGACGTCGTTGGGTCTAGACCAAGCATTCTAGATCATCCAGACCCTGACTGAGGAAATAAAACACCTCAAAGCTACTGGGTCTAACATGGTACAAGTCATGGACTTCTACTAGGATGACCCCATTAGCCCTGTAATCCTTGCTTTGACACTACTCCTAGGGGTGTCTCTCCTACACTTCACGAAGTACGACGGGGAGGGAGATCCCAATGCGCATCTTATCACCTTCAGGTCTGATTCTGTGCTATTGCAATAATTGTCGCACACAATTATTCATGTCTTTTCCATGTCCCTAGCCAGGAAAGCCTTGGATTGGTACCGTGTGCTAACACGCTCATCCATTGCAACTCTGGAAGAGCTGCTAAACTAGTTAGAAACCACGTTGGATCAATTGATGAGCATTAAGTAAGATGCTCTAGAGCCAGTCTAGAAGTTCATTCAATGTTGGAGCACAACCCTTAATGAAATCCGTGAGGCCATCGTGGAGGCCCACTTGTTGGCTATCTTTAAGGGCTCAGTGAATGACTTCATCAAGTCTAAAATGTACTACCTTGCTCCTCGCTCTCTTAGTCAGGCTTTTGCTCAGACTAAGAGCATACAAGATGTGGCTGAGGCAAGCAAAGACCTAGCCTACATCACTTACAAAAACACCTTCACAAAGAAGGACAAGGGTAAAGCCCAAACAACCATAGTGGCTGCTGTGGTGAATGAGGCCAAGCCCAAACCTAGCAACAACGGTAGCAAGAACAATAAGAAATTGGCCATACCCACAACCAATCCCGCACCCAAACAGCGCCACAAGCTNAAATTGGCCATACCCACAACCAATCCCGCACCCAAACAGCGCCACATGCCGCAACCTACTATACCTACACCTGAGACATCTACACAAACCAAACCTAACTTTAAGCGGAAAGACCACTCAAAGTACACCCCACTGCCTTTCAAGCCTTCAGAGCTTCTGAAGAAACTATTGGCAGTGGGATACATCCAACACAAGAAGATGTCAGGAGAAACAATTAGAAGGCATCAACGTTATTGCAAGCTCCTTAGGAACCCCTTTTTGGCTCTTCCCAATGAGCCTCTAGTTCCTAGGAATTTCAGGCTAGACAGGTTTTGTGACTACCACCAATAGTGTGGTCACAACACAGATTACTATTTGGCATTGTAGGATGACATCCAAAGATTAATTGGAAAAGGAAAACTAGTGCTAGATGAAAGAAACCAAGTACATGCTGAAAACCAATCTATGTATGTCTACATAGATCCCCTCAACACCAACAACGTCGGTTACATAATTAATACCATCAACATTGACAGTAATCCTAGGCCACCCTAGTAGCCCTTTGTGGTCCGTGTGCCTCAAAGCAATGCACTAGCACCACCAACGGTTGGTCAAGGCTCATAATAGCTATTCAACCTGAAAGTTCCACCATGGGCATCCAATGTTGTGCCACCTATCAGCGGGGCCATGCAGCCTTGCCCATTAACACCTCTAGCTCTATTTGTCATTAGGAGGCTAACACCCTCGATTGCCCCTGTCTCATGCAAAATAGCTAAATAGCCTTCTCACCTCGCAAGGTGAGAAGTCCACTTCACGGGCAAGGCATCAAGGGTAAATATCATTAGAAGTACCCCAAAGCCTAAGTCTTCGCTCTTTGTATCTATGCCTTCACCACCAAAAATGAAGGTTGATACGACCACTCAGCCTATATCACTCTACCAACAAGGATATGAACCCAGATCTGAAGTCATCCCTCCCTAAGAATTTTTTCTTCTGGGACACATGGAAGAGGAGGAAAATGTAAAACCAGGGGGTGGCCAAGTTCTCTTAGATGCCCTCACACAGGTCAAAGAAGCTATAAAATAGAAAGAACACTACATTGATTTTGTACAACTTGATCATGACATCCATCCCACATTGCGAGGCTCTAATTCGCTTGTTGACAACGATTTTGGTTAATGAAGACATGCCAATGAAAGAATTAGTGATCCACTTGGTCATGCTTCCTCTTGTACCTACGAGGTCAGAATAGCCTCAATTGACCTTTTGCAAAGATGCCATTAGGGAAGATCTTAAAGGGGGTCAAGTGACTACGGCACCCCTTTTCATCACAATTCAGGTTGGCCAACACCGAATTTGAAGGATACATGTTGACGATGGGGCTGCCACGAATGTCATCGCCTTCCTCATTGTGGACAAGCTAGGCTTAGTCGACTAGATTAAACCCACAATGACATCATGCCTGAGGTCATTCAATGGGGTGCGAGTTGTGGTAAAGGGAATAGTTCACATAAACTTTGTAGCAGGGGACCAGTTCCCCATAAATGCAACATTCATCATAGTCGAGGAAATGCCTGGGTTCAACCTAATCTTTGGGAGCTTGTGGTTAGCACAACTTAGGGTTGTCTCCTCATCCATACACTAGGAAATCCACTTGCCTTATGCAGGTAGAGAAGTGGTGATCCACAGTGACAAAGTAGCAATGCAAGCGATCCACAACGTAGGCATGGAAGAAAGCTCATAGGTCATAACTTCTGAGAACAAAACATCTATTGCAATTTACACTGACTACCCGGTAGAGGGATCAGCTTAGGAAGTAGATCCCCAAAATGAAAATGCATGGACTTAGTTACCCTTCCAAGTGGGAGGCGATGACTTTGACAAAGGTCCTAGTGGAGCACCTCAGCCTTATGTCTCACTCAACCCATGTTGGATCAGGAAGCAGCTTCACCTAACATAGAAACCCAATTGCTTCTTGCCCACACACTGCTCATGCTTCTACTCTATGGACTGGAACAGCCTAAAACTAGCGATGTGCATTCACGTGATGGCCTGAAATGGCTTAAAACTACACTATGGCTCGAAACGGCCTAAAACTAGCAATAGTCACCAGTAAGCCTTTGTTCAAGTGGTTGACACATCATCTCTTTGGGATGTTACGCAATGGCCTGAAATGGCCTAAAACTAGCATGTGAAAGCATGAACACTTTATACAAATTACACATGTGTAATGCACAAGCTAGCGCAAAATCCTGTTGCTTTATTCAAAATATTTGTCTTTCAATGTTTCCAAAACTCATTACATGAAAATTTCAAAAATACAAAATTTTCAAAAAATTCCCATGTGGTCAGGGGTTGTCTCTATTCGCATCATCTTACCTTGCATTTATACATCATTGCCTTGTGCATTGCCTTCGCCTACTTTTTCTCTTGCCAAATCTTCATTTCCTCCCTCCACAGGTTTTGCACCCTCACCTATGGCCTACATCGTAGGGGTGAAGTGGTCAACTATGATAACAAACACAAACTACAATAGAGCACAAACATAAACATTAACATGGTAGAAAGTGGCTAACCTGAGAAGGGACCGTGTCCGTCTCAATGGGTATTTGGTCTAAACCAAGCCCAAGGTGATGCCAGACCTCCTCTGCCGAGAAATCTACCCAATGTCTTCTATCTGATGCAGCATCTGCTACAGTAGCTCTCTCCCTTTTTTTGGGTGTCCACCTTGGTAGCCCCAGAGAAAAGAAGACAATCACGGTCTCCCACGTGGGAAGTTCCACTTTCTAGTAGGGAGACTTCGTGACCTTGACCTGCTCTTTAAACCGGGTATAGGCTTTAGAAATGTCAATGGAATTTACGAATGCTTCATACATATATGCCTCTACAACAACATCTTCATACAGTTTGTCATGGGTAGCATTTTCATGTTTATACATATATTTATGATTGCTTTGGGTCTGACCCCATTCATAAATCTTGGCACTAATGTCTCTTAGATCCTGACACTTTTGGTCTAGCAGGCCCATCTGGATCTGCTGCATTATCAGTTTGCAGGAAGTCTCGACATTCTGATGCATAATTATTCAAAACCTGGGATGGTCCACCACAGTTGTGTGTTAGTCTTCGTTGTTAGTACTACGGGCCATGAGGAACTCGTTCCTTGACTTGAGGTCCTTCACCTTGGCCCTTAGGATAGCTTCTCTCTGTTGTGCCCTCTGGGCTCATTCCACAGCTCCTTGTTGGTATGCTTGTACTCCCACAGAGAGCGTGCGAAGTGCAAAGCGCATTTGCAGACCTTGTTGTATGCACGAAGAGACACCTCGGTCACTTCCAATGGGAATGTGGACACAACACTGACTTTCAAAGGTCATGTTAGGTCCCATTTGAGTCGAGAAGCTTCCATGAAAAAAAGAACACACTAGTCGCATTAGCATAACATAAGTAGCAAATGCAAGAAACTCTAGCATAACAATGCGAGAGCACACAATGCCACTACTTACCCGCTTCAAGGTTCACCTGTTGAAGGTGACCAATCATGTCATCAACAATCCCCTGCATAAACACAAACTTGTCAGGGATTTTGGCCCAGGACCCTGCATGAACTAGAGGGGGTCCCTTGGCATTGGCGGTAGCACCTATTGCGTAACCAAAAACATTAGCAATGACCAAAATGAACTATGACAAGGTAGACATATTGCCAAACTCACCAACATCGGATTGCGGTTTCTCTTCTAGCTAATGTAAAATGATGATGGAAGCCTAGCTAGAAGTCCCTCCTAGGTCCCTATGGACCTCCTCTTCATGTGTTGGTGCTTTCTCTTTGAGGAGACTAGCGTCTTTTTTATTCACAGGAGACTCCTCTCTACCAGTAGTAGGATTCTTTCTAATAATGAGAGCCCTTGCCTTAACAGCAGGAGCTCTCCACCTTTCGACTGGGACCCTTCTCTCTGAGATGGGGGCCCCCACATCTTTATTCATCATCCCTATCCTAAAGGCCGACACCTCTTCATCACCTTCTTCTTCTTCTCCTTTTTCTTCTTATTGTAAAAAATAAACATGTTTGCATTAGCTCAAAGCAAGTTAGCCTAAGATAGATGCTATGCTATGCTACGCCATCTAGCGTAGATGACTACAACAAACCGAGCATTTAACAAAAGCACTTACCAATAGGGGGTTGCATCCTCTACAGTTTAAGCTACAGTCTTTACCCCTCTTCTTCCCTTGTGTGAAAGGTTTCCCCAACCAGAGGAGGCCTCTTTCACTACAACTTACTGGTCACAGTCTTAGCCAAGAGATGTTCATCCCATGACATGCTATCGTCCATGGTGGGGGGTGTCTCGCTTACACGGTCATGGCTGAAAATATTGCGGGCCACCCGATCCTTCATTGTTACAGAAAACAAATCCTTGATTACTTCTAGGGGATCTTGGGCTCGGATGGTCGAAAAAATCTGGCAAATCCATTGTCTAGAAATCTGATCGTGATTTCGCAAGACCCAACCTCCTTTCTCCTGAACCACCAGGAACTCCACGAAGCGCTTACAAAAGCCTATGTAGAAGGCATAATGGATGTTGGAACAGGACTCCATTTTTGTATGGTGCCCCAAGATTTCAGCCTACAAGCCTTTACACAGGGACTCGGCCCAGTTGTAATGGGTCCCTTCCTCCATAACCTCATGCATTATCTAGGCATGCTCAAGCCCCAAGGCCTTTCCCTGGGTGAGCAGCTGGGGGAATGCATGAGCCTGAAATATGGGGTAAAAATCCTTGGTGGGTCCATCCTTGAGTCTCTCCATAAGAATCCCCTTACGCTTCTTGGTGAGCCTCAACCATTCCTCAATGTCCTTCTTCTAGAGGGTCAACTCCGACTTGGACTTTGACCTTATCGAAATGCCTTTGGCAGGGACATCGAACAGATCCACAAATAGCTGGTCATTGACTTCAATGACCACCCAAACGCCATGCACGCATAGGTGAAAGTGGCCCACTTTGTCAGAGAAGGACTCAACCAGGGAAAGCATCTTGGTGGCAGGAATGCTTGGATTCGGGGCCAGCAATAGATCCATAAGCCCTACCTTTTTGATGTTCTGGACGAAGGAGTCTGAGGTTCCACCATTCAACCAGTGTTGGCTCTTCTCTACTTCCCCATACTTGAAGTAGACATTCACCCTCTGCACCCCAGTGGTTACCATCATTACCTCCTAAGGCTTCCTTGCCCCTGCAACAGTTCCACAAAAAAAAATGTTTAGCAAAAAATGCAAAGAATTCAAAATTTACAAAGACACTTACACATATGGCACTTACAGGTATGGCAGTAGGAACTATGGGCATTCAAATTGAACTTCTTCAACTGTGACCAATTTTAAGGGTTTCACCCACTTCCCATCCAACCAGCCCTACCTCCTGCACTGATCATAGAGGGGAGAATACACATCTGGGTAGGTGTGGTATTCAGCCCCGCATTGACTGATCACACCTGCCCACAACTTGTGTTGTAGCCAGTAAACCCAATAGGCCATGAACCCCATCCTCATCAATGAAAAATTTGGTAGCAAATGCATACTGTTAGCATTAGGCCACTATGGCTAGTATCGCACAAACATAGCAGAACAAAGCTATGAAACTCACCCGCCAGAAAAGTAGATAGTCCCCTGAGGGTTCTAGAAGCACGTTGTCATAAAACATGCAAGGAACAATGTGTTGAAACAGTGGTAGCAGTTATACTCAGTCATATCACAGATCCAGGCTAAACACCTTAACCCTGTTGGGTGCTTACTGGATCCTTCTCTTTGCCCACTCATGATCACCCTGTCGGTCAGAAACCTTAGAATGCCTTGGCTCGCCCCAAGAAAAATGGCTTATGTTATGCCAGCTGCCTCCTCCTCCTCCAAGGAGGATCAAATGATCACATTCAAGTCGTCAAGGAGGAATTTTAGGAAGTGTTGTGTCCCTTTACTGAACCAGACCCCTCGCTCTCCCATACATATTTGGCGAGGAGGAGCATTGGCTACAAGTATGCTCACATGACGCAGGACCCCCGTAATTTCCAAAACAATCAGCCTAGGCCTCAGCCCCACCTTGCAAAAGACAATTTGCAAACAATAGCATCATATCTAAGGGTAATACACCATGCAACATAGCAACGCCTAGTAGTTCATACATATAGCATAGCATAACCCGCCACCCGCACATAGTGTAGCAAAGGCGTGAAAGCCTAGCATAGTAAGAACATGCAAATATCCTAGCATAGCAACATAACAATTGGCAATATGGCATAAAAAAATACGTGTTGCACTATCGTATCACACATTGCCTAGCCCTCCTAAGGGTTCTACGTTACGACATTTGAAGGACAAGCAACTTAAACTGCCTAGGCTTCAGCGGTTATGAAAACTGCGAGGATGGCAGTTTAAGTGACCTTGCATGTAACTATGACGTAACATTTATACATCTTCCATGGCCGAAACAGCAATAGTAGTGATACAAAGGCAAAAATGACGCGACCACAGAAAATATAGGTAGCCAAGAATGGATGCAAAATAGATAGGATGTAAAATGAAAGTAGAGAACAATAGAAGACACAAAGAGAAAAGGTGAAGGAAACATAGTAACCTACTGGGTCAACGGTGTGCTCTTCCACATCGCCACACATACTTGTGTCGCGCTTGAAACACCATGAAATTTTGAGACCTCAACAGTGTAGCAAAACCTTACAACTCAGGCAAATATTTTTGAGAAGTTGCGACTCAGTAAGTTCCTTTTTCAGTTAAGGGCCTGTTATGCAACACCATGCAGTAGAGTGTAATAGACTCCAGAGGATAGAACAAGACAAGGGGTGCGCAATGGCAAGTTTTCGACTTTGCAAGTTAGCAATGTTTTGAAAATTTTAACTTTTAGCATATTACGCCGCATTACATAATGTAGCGTAATGTAGCTTTACGTAGCGTAGTTTAAGAAGACAGTCCATCTAATCATAACAACGGTGATAGAAAAATTTGAAATCTCAATGGTTCAGCAAAATCTTGAGGCACAGGCAAGGATCTGCAACATGTTGCACATCTCAGCAAGCTTTCCTTTTTTTGGCTAAGGGCCTATTATGCTACATTACACAGATTAGTGTAATAATCCCCAGACAGACTGAACAAAAAAAAGGGAAGCACGGTGACAACACTTCAATTTTTTGCAGGTTCACTATTTTATGTTGAATTATGCTACGCTGCATAATGTAGCATGACACAGCGTAATACAAGCAACAACAAAGATAACATAATTCAGGAATCAACAGTTCATACATCACAATATGCTCTCTAGTGTATTACAGTGTAACCATAGAACAATTTGTTGCCAAAGCTCCAGCAAAGGTAGACCATGACACATTACGCTTCAGAGCGTAATGCAGCGTAGCACCGCAAACTTCAAACACAAACACATCAAGTCAATGAAATTTTGTAGGTTCAGGACACACATCATCTAAACTACATTTTTCTCCTTACCCTAACCTTATAACTGCTCTATTTGACAAGGATCAAGGGGTTGGCAGAAATTCTTTCTCGATTGGCAAAATTTTCTTCATGAGCAATTCTCTTCCATTGGCAATTGTTAACAACTTTTGGCAAAGATTGACAAGAGAACAAAAGAGGATCAGCGATCATAAGAACATCGAAGGTGATTGGAAAGAATTTTTGATAAGAAATAAATAGTTAACGGATATTCTATTTTGGGTCTAACTCCCTTGTGCCTAGATTTTCTAGAACAAGGTAGATCGACCTTTGCTTGTTTCATCTTTGAATAGCTTTCCTGTTCTTGACATGTGCTTCATCTAGACTAAAGATTGCTTGTAATCATTGTATTCAGCATATTTTTTTTATAAGCTAAATCCCCGATCTTAGGATCACACACTCTCTAAATCCAATTTACTGCATTCTCTCTACATATATTTTGCAATCACTTAGAATCGATTACACCGCTCTTGTTACCTTCGACATTAATGATATCACATATTATAATTGAAATTACCATATTTCCATCTAGTTATTACAAAATTTTACTGATTAAGTAAGTTCCTGTCTGATCGACAAGACCATTCAGGGCACCTCGAATTCATTTTCTCCAGCATGGCCCTTCACACAGATCTGGGGTTGGAACTGTGTACATGGAATTCCACTTGGTATTTCCAGCGGCCGACATTTTCCATCATTACAGTTTTTTGATGCTAGAAGGAGGGCCTAAACCTCTGATCTGCATTTCACAAGTACTCTTGTAAGCTATCTGTACCCATTGTTGATCGACGTAAATGTAATACCTCCGTGGTTGTTTATGAGATTGTGTGGTGCGGATCGGTCGCTTCGACGATTCCTTTGGAATCCTACAGGGTAGAAAGCCTGATTATTTCCTTACTTTGCCTTTTCCCTTGCGATCTTTGCACTTGTCTTCATTACTCTTGAACCATGTAGAGAATGGCTACATCGACCACCATTGTTAACACTACTAACCTCAAGAATACTTGGACTCTACAAGTTACCTCTCCTATGGTGAAGACGCCAACTAGTCCGGTGCGAACATGTCATTCCCTCAGGCTTCAAAACAAAGAGCCTAAGGGGCATGCTCAGCATAGGTAACATTACAATTTACTCTATGCTAAACTTGTAGCAAATCTACCCATGTATCCCCAAGAAATCGAAGAGAAATGAGAATACGAATTCATATACTACAATGGGAAGGAATTTATTCCTTTGCCAAATGCCATTGTACCCTTGACACATCAACAACAATGGATCCTAGATCAAATGTTGATGGCAAGGACATTGACACAATAATGAGAGGAGTTATTCTGTGATGAAGCACTTCTTCATGATGGGTAGGACAATCTAGATTCCCACTCTGAGGGGGACAGTCATGTTGATTTGGCTATGGCCCCTCCCTCCACGACGTCTCGCATAAATACGTTGTTCATGGTTACCATACCCTTGACATTATCTAATGCTAACCAAGTCCCGCACTCTCCCCAGCTACATTTTCTCTCTCCAACTACCCTCCCAGGTGGTGCTCCGACATAAATCATTCCTTAGCAGGTGCAGTTAGCTAATCCACCTCATCGTACACCTGCACCCATGTCACCGTATGTACATGTGATGCCTACTTCGCAATTACATACAACGCCTTCATTCATTCTGACTCACACAATAGGACCCACCACTACAGCATGGTGGGTTCCAAACATGTCTCTCGTTGCGCATCCTATGCAGATGTCCCATCTTCCCCATCATCAAAACCAAGTTCTGCAGGTGCTAAACCCCACCACAGGGTCATTTCCTATCCCCCTGGCCATGCAAACAACGTATCCCATGGTGTTGCTGATGGTGGTCACATCATCCACGCCACCTACCGGGTGGTGGATGCCACAAATGGCACCGCCTGCAAGGACAATCCTGATAGCATCGTCCATCGGCCAAACTGTCGCCCCCATTCCACCACCTAGTGTGGATCCTCTTGTTGTTCCACAAATGACCTCTTCATCTATGGGTTTGGATCAAGCCTTCCAACTTTTTTAGACCATTACAGAGGAAGTTAAACACCTCAAGGCTATTGATTCTGACACAATATAGGTCATGGATTTTTACCATGATGACCCTATTAGTCCGGTAGTGCCTATTTTATCGTTACCTCCTGGGAAGCCACTTCCCCATTTTATGAATTACAATGGTGAAGGTAATCCCAATGCCCATTTGGTTACTTTAAGGTCAGATTCATTGTTATTGGAACATTTTTTGCATACTATCATCCATGCTTTGCTATGTCCCTAATGGGTAAAGCTATAGACTGGTATCGAGCACTCCTGTGTGATTCCGTCTCAACTTTGGAAGAGCTGTTAACTCAGTTCGTGACTCATTTCAAGTACAACCTGAAACCAAAATTCATGCTAGACCAGCTCATGGGAGTCAAGCAAGACCCATTTGAGTTAGTTCAAAAGTTTATACAGTGGTAGAGCACCACCTTGAACGAAATCTATGAACCTATCGCGGAGGCCCATCTATTGGCAATTTTCAAAGGGGTAGTTAATGACTTTATCAAATCTAAGTTATATTACCTTGCTCCTTGCTCCCTCAGCCAAGCCTTCGCTCAGAGTAAGAGCATCCAAGATGCAGTAGAGGATAGCAAAGATCTAGCGTATGTGGTCTACAAAAATTCCCACAACAAAGGTAAGGACAAAGGAAAAGCTACGACAACGACAGTAGTAGTGGTTGCCGAGGGGGCCAAGAAGAAGAAAACTAACAAGAAAATATCTGCAGAGCCTATTGAGCCTACAACTAGCTTAAACAACACTAATCAAGAAACTCATTTCACCACTAAAGCACCTCTGTAGCCGAGGCCTAAATTTGAGCGTAAGGATCGCTCAAATTATGCAACTCTACCTGTAAAGCCTTCAGAACTTCTAGCCAATCTAAAAATCCCAAAATTACTTGCCAAGGATGATACTATCTAAACCACTAGCTAAAAAATTTAAACAAAAAAAAATAAAACATAACTCATAGGACCATGACAAAGAGGCTGAAATTCTTTATTTAGCAAGCCATCAAGCAATCGTTCACAATTTCTTCTTACAAGCTCTTCCCAGAATCCAAAGTGTGTCTCCAAGTGAGAGCGCAAGTGCTAGCTAGTATCCATCCAAAGTGTAGTATCAAGTATATTCTCCCAAGTATGATAAGTGAGACCCCCTTTTTGCTCCTTCCAAAAATTCCTTTTATAAGGTTCACATGGTAGTTACATTCCAAAATATCCTAGCTAACTTTTCTCCCAAGTAAGGAGCTTACAACTTACCCATCTAGTTAGGAGGAAGTTATGTAGTTAGGAAGTTATACATAAAGTTAGGAGGAATTTATGCTATCATTAATAAATACTACAAATATTTAATATAATATTACAAATATTTTAACATTAATATTACAAATATTTTTATAGCTAGTAACTTATATAATAATGTTTGATGAATAATGTTTTGAAGCCTTGGGATAATTAAATTAAAAAGTAAGTTTATAACCAGGGCTTCACACTATTTGTGTATGGGATATTGTGACCATTTAAAAGTTTATTTTTGATGAACTACAACTCTGGTTTACTAGAATTGGCCCAAAATATCTCTTGACACCTCTCTTGGTGTGCCTTTGTGTCTTTGTTGCCGCATTCAGCGGACTCGTATGCAATATTGAATGCATCGGCGTCGGGCATGGCTGCTGTTTCAGATGGTAGGTTCTAGGAGGAGTGAATGATATAGTGCCTAAAAATTTGAAATGCATTCTTTGGGAAAAGCCCTGTTTGACAAGGTAGCAACTTGCAACAAATTATTGGAAGTTACAATGGTGAACTGGAAATGCGCCTGTCACTGGAGCTATTTTCTTTGCCACCTTTGTTCTTAGCCCATGGATTTTTTTTTGTAGTGCGACCATGACCAGACCTTCACATGGGACAGATGCGGTCATTTTTGTAGATTTGTTGTGAAATAGTAAGGATTAGAATATCAGAGTGCAGGTTCAGATTCGAGGGTTTCGGCTTAAACAGGCTAGGTCTCCTAGGCGATTCTACCATTCTGGTGTTTGAATCCTCGAAATCGCAGGGGTGTCTTTACATATCATCACCAACCAGAGCCCCCTAGTGACCACTTTGAAGGTCATGTCCTAGACAACATCGAGTACACTGGGGGTTTCAACAACATCAATATTGATGGTGATGGCGGCAACAAAGAAGTGGATTCATTGGATGCATTCATGGCGGGAATCAGGAGGAAATGGATGACTTGAATGCTGGATATGATTCTGACCAGGAGGTTTATGTTTCCACCAAGGCCATCGACACTACCTAGAGCCATCTCAAGAACAATTTTGATGATAATCTAGTTGTGCTCGATATTCGTAGATTGAGGAGAACACTTCTATTGCCGCCCTGACTATTTTGGAAACTGAAGCTTTCTGACAGAGTCTAAGAATTAAGCTTTTTGTATTTTTGCAAGGCAGGGCCAAATATAAAACGTGAACTTAATAATGGTTAACAGGGATTTTAATTTCTTATTGATGCATTCATTAACGGGGTGGGCTCTTCTTAATCCATAAATCTTTTCAATTCTTTTTTCAATCTTCCTATCACACAGGGGCATGATAAATTTTCCTTTCCTTCGTATCATCATTTGAAAATGGAAACACTATATCTTCACTCAACAAATTTCCACATGAAACCTTTGGTATTAAAATATCAGTAGGACACAACCATCATATATATTTTTTATTTGAATATCTTCTATGTCTCATTTGTATTTTATCACCTTTACTGTTCCATGAAATGGCTAAATATGCCAACATTTCTGCCCCTTGAAAATCTTAAAGAAATTTATGCAACCTCACTTTTAAACTGAAACATACTGAAACTTCCATAGAATTTTTATAGTCGAATAGAAATCGTTTTTTGAGGAAAATTCCCATTTAACATAAGGTAAAATGGGACAAAAACCTCATTCCTAGGAAAAATCAAACTACACATAACAAACTGTACATTATCAAGTCCTTCATGGACTATTCTTGGGATGGAAACTAAATTGTGATGGTTACCCTAGTGGGAATCCTCATCTCTCTAACTATTTCATAGAAAATCTCTGATGTGATGAAGGCGGTCCT